>CM060618.1:3950000-4005000 GCA_030578275.1 Meda fulgida
ACATACACACACACCTGAGGAATAGCGATGGCTGATCATCTGATACAGATCAATGACTCCACCATCGTCAATCGATTCGCGCGCAAAGGAGCTCTGCGACAGAAGAACGTGCACGAAGTTAAAAACCACAAATTCACCGCGCGCTTCTTCAAGCAACCCACATTCTGCAGCCACTGCACCGACTTCATCTGGTAACACACTCTCTCGACACACACTCGTGCTTTACACTGCAAACTTTCACTAATGCACTTTAAAATGAGTGAGTTGACAGCTGTCTATAATTTCTTACTTTTTTATTTTGGCTTGCATTTCATTTTAAGCAGCACCTTAAAAACTATTTTTCCTTTCATAGAAAATAGAGGTGCATAGGCTACAGAAAAGAAATTGCATGAAAATGTGTTTGCATGTCTAGTTTGAGCTTGAAAAAATGGTTGTTATATTTACTTTGCATGTTGCCTATTTATTTAGTATTTAAATTAATTTGTAAGTTATATTTACTAGATTAGCTACATGGTTTGTTTGCATGAGAAAAAAGTGACGTAAATGTTAAAAGTAAAAGGAGATATTTTGTAGTTCCACTGCATGAAGCCATTTTATATGACTTGTTTTGTATAATTGTATAATTTATAGGTGTAGGTATTCCAACAGGGTTGTGTGTGTTATTATTATGATCAGCATTTGTAATAATAGTAATAATTAAAATAAGTGTAACGTTTCATTTCGATGGTTATAGATAATGATGATAAGCGCATTCATTTCATGACATCATCTGACGTCATCATCATTAAACTGGATTTGCTGAACAGATGTTTCAAGCATTTTAATGACTAAATCCTGCTTTAATACTATACAACCTTTCACGATCATTGAGGTTAAAGTGTTTATCTTGCACATTTCCTACTTTTGATGAGGAGGGCAATAAAACGAATTTCAGGTGGTTTTAAAACAGTGAAAGTTATCAAGTTATACTGTAGTATTGTGCAGGTTTGTGACTAACACTTTTCTTCTGTCTTTCTCTTATCAAATGCAACTCTGCAGGGGATTTGGAAAACAAGGCTTCCAGTGCCAAGGTACTGTGTGTGTGTGTGTGTGTGTGTGTGTGTGTGTGTGTGTGTGTGTGGTAAACCCTACGTTATAAGGACCAAATGTCCCCAAAATGTCCCAGAAGTATGGTAATACCAGTTATTCTTTTACCTTGTTGGGTCTTTTTGTTTCTTTGGTCCCCATGAGGGAAAATAATGTTTTCTGTGCTGGTTAGGTTTAGGGTTAGGGGAAATACATCATGAGTATACAAATATAGTACAGTAAAAAAATCATTATATTTATGAAATGTCCTCATAATGACAGGAATACGTGTGTGTGTGTGAGTGAGAGAGAGAGAGGATGTGGTTTAGTGTCCCTGAATCTGTTCTCTGATGAATGTGTTGGTCATGTATTGAGCTTTACAGGGTTTATACTGTGAGGTTGTTCAGTTTGTGTCGTCGTCGTTGTGTGATGAGAGGAACACATGGTTTGGATTATGTGGAAAGTGCTGGTCTTGTTGGAGCGCTGGCGCTTCTGTAATGTTCTTGGACAAATCTGTTAAATCTGTCAACGTTGGCTTTTACGTGGCAGATTCCAATCAGAAAGGGTTTTGATGAACAGCTGACTATATATTCAGTGACATTGTGGCGAGTCCTGTGCTTGCAACTTTGTGTTTGCATGTTGTTTCTCTGTTTCTGCTCTGAAATTACAACGTCCCTGTAAAGAACTGGACTGGCCTTCCCAAAGCCCAGACCTGAGTGCTTTTATAGATGCGCTTTTATGGACTTCCAAAAAAATATACACATTCACTCCCATTATACAGCTTGGAAAGAGCCTTCCTTTGTTTAATATAACTCAGATTGTGTTTGTCTGAAGGAAGAAAGTCATATACACCTAGGATGCTTCAGGGTGAGTAAATCATGGGCTAATGTTCATTTTTGGGTGAACTATCCCTTTAAGTAGCTTTTATAAACGTGTCTAAGACAAAAGGAAACATTACTGATGTGCATCTTGAGACAAAACAATGGCACTGATATATGTTAAGATGTGCCTTTAGTTAAAACAGCTCAAACGTGTTTTAGTCTGGGACTAGCTTAAGCTGTGTGTGTAAAACCGGGGAAAAGTAGGCCATATTTGTGCAATTTAACATATTTAATAATTGCAGTGTATGATGTTACGAGTTCGCATTTCACTCTTTATTAATTTTGAGGAATACTGACTCTGTTTTTGTGCAAGTGAGATGAGTAAATGCCTGCTCACTTTTAGTCGAGTGCTACAATAAACATCATACACATACACACACACGCACACACACACGCACACACACAAGCACACACACAAGCACACACACACACGCACGCACACACGCACGCACACACGCACGCACACACACACGCACTCACACACGCACGCACACACACACACGCACACACACACACGCACGCACGCACGCACACACACGCACACACACACACACACACACACACACACACACACACACACACACACACGCGCCTCTGCACTCACTCACGATTTCTCTCCGTTAATAGTCCATGAATGGGAAAACAAAGTAACTTGCAATAATCATTTAAAAAAGTAACTTTTTAAAAATGTTACTTTACTAGTTACTTGAAAAAAGTAATCCAATTACATAACTCACATTACTTGTACTTCTTTACCCCAACACTGCATGAGTACACATATAACTGCAAAGTGCTATTTGGGACATAATTATATATATTAATAATAGATTTTTCAAGGAATTCACGTCCACCCTTTCCAGACCCACTAAAGAAAAAAATGCTATTGCATATACAATCCACTTAGTACAAAAAAATATTCTTTTACACTATGTTTAACTATATTAGCAATTTTTTATCAAATAAATGCAGTCTTGGTGAGCAGAATAGACTTTTATAAAGATTAAAAATCTTCTTGATCAAAACATTTTGACTGGTAAAAAAAATAAAAAAAAATAAAAAAATTTGACATGTAAAAAAATAAAAAACAAATAAATAAATAATATATATATATAGATATATATGGGGAAGGGGACACTAAACAATTATGTTCCCAGGACCCCAAATCCACGGACATCCATCCATGTGTGTATGTTAACTGACAAAATTACTTTTACTTGCAGTAAAAGTGTGTGTTTTCATCATGGCTCTTGGGAATCATTGAGCAGAAACACACACACACACACACACACACACACACACACACACACGGGATGAGTTGGCAGACTCAGATGCTCACAGATGGCAAAGGTATATCATGTATCATATTTGTGTATCTTCCTGTCAACTGGACATTAGCCATGGAAGATGGTCAAGTCTTTGAGGATGCGTGTGTGCACATATATTTCCAAAGCCCATGCTGTGTTGGACCAGAGACGTGCTTTACACGAGTGTGCAAGTGTGAATGGCGGGTCAACGCATTTTTAGTCATTTAATACATTTTATTAGGACTTTTTTTTTGTTTGTTTTGAGTTTTACATTAGAAAATTATGCTTTAAAAAAAAACAAACAAAAAAAACACATTGATGATTGTGTTTGGGATTGGAATTATGGATTTGATTCTGCAATATTGCGTCCCCCCTCAGATTAGTGTTTGTTTGTGGGAAAAATTGTGAAAAAGACTAGAATAATGCAGTGATTGGTTGAATCTGCATTATTTCTTGCTGGAGGGACTGTAAATTCTTGCTTTAAGTGTGGCGGTAGCAAACTGTGTTCACGGATGAATGAAGAAACTCAGTTTATAGTCTTAGAGAACAAACACAGCTAACATAACTGCACATAACTGAGCAAACTGAAGCCTTACACACACTGAATCAGGATCGTTCCTGTTGTGTTTCCACTTGAGCATTAGTCTCTGAATGTGTGTAGTGACATCGCAACTCAGTGCTATTTGAGCAGCGTAAGTTAGTAATCTCATGTTCAAGGCCCCGATATACTTGAACTAGCGCTGCACAATATATAGAAATTATTGAAATATCGCAAATGTATATATCGCGATATGCATATCGCAACGGCTGGCAATAACTGGGATCATGAAGAGAAAATCCATCATCTGTCTGTCTGTCTGTCTGTCTAATAATACCTTTTCTGGGCACTCAAAGCGCTTTACATGGAAGGGGGAATCTCCTTAACCACCACCAATGTGCTCTTGGCTGAATAACTGTTGTAGCTTTAATAAGAATCAGTATATATTTAATTCAACAGTGAAAACTAAGATGTTTTATTTTTACATTTGATAGTTCATTGATAAAACATTTGAAAGATAATTGAAGTTTATTTAACACACTTTAAGCATCATTGTATTGCATATTGAATATTGCATTATTTAATGTGTTATCGCATATCGCATTTTTCTTCAACGTCGTGCTTAAAGCGAAGAACGAACTGATGCGACGTCATTTCGAACAGAATCCGGACAAATTAAGCTCGTTTTGGGAGTACGAAAACAAACTTTCCTGGAAAAGTTGAATGGTAACTCTTAATTTCAATAGTCCACTTTAGACATTTTACTACCTATAAGTAAAGTATTAGTAGACTGTCTGCTTAATATCTGCTAACTCTTTATTTTGACGCTCCCTTTGCAACTACATGACAGCGTGTTCAACTAACCCAAACCCATCACTTAACCCAAACATAACAGTCTACTAACACTCTAATGAGAGTTAGTTGCAAAGTAACTCGTCTAAGTTTATATCTTAGCTAACAATGCAGCTGAGTTTTTATGAATTGTACATCTGAAACTAAATGCCGTGTTAAATCAGTCTGGCATCGCTAGTGGCTCTTGTGTTCATTTATAAAACGGACAGTTACAGTCCTTGATTCTGATTGGTTGAGCCGCGTTCGAAGCTGTTGTAAATTACTCCACAAACACACACCTGTGAGCGCATTAATTAGTGTTACTGCGCAACTGCTGTTTGTGATTCTTTGTTGCTGCATGTGTTGCTTGGCAACCTCTTTGGAACTACATTCCTTGGCGGAGGAATACATGTGTTATAAGGTTTTATACTGCAGGGTCGTTGAATGCTTGAATCTGATTGGTTGATGAGCATTCTAAGGTGTGCAACTATTTTCAAGAAACAACAATATTAATTATAACAAGAAACAACATGCAGCCCCATGCGCTTGATCGGCAATTTTCACAATCAATGGAAACATGCAGTTTAATTTAATAAATAAAGTATATAGTCCTATCTATAATCAATAGAAAATTAATTATTATTTATGAATAAATAAATATTAAAATGAATTTTTGCTGCATGTGTTGCTTGGCAACCTCTTTGGAACTACATTGCTTGGCAGAGGAATAAATTCTTTCTTGCTACTGTTTATTTTATGAATAAAATAAATATTAAAATGAATATTTTTATGGAGTAACCGTTTAACTCCGCTCCACGTCGTGCCTAACAACGGCCCTTAGCTGTTCTAAATCCACTGTAAATCAATGTGCAAGCGTTTAAAAATTGTGAAAAACTGTAATCTCCGTGTAAACTTCCAAAAACGTGAATCTGTGAGTACGCAGACGCTGACGTGCACATGTGTATCACGTGTTCAGTCTATAGATATGCTCGTTTGAATATATATGTGCGCAGGCGTGTAGTCTTTCTCTACAAATTGACCTCAACAAACTACTTGTCTGGCCTTAAAAATTCATAATACAGAATTATTTCACGCTTCCCCGTGTCCACGTGAACTGGAATTATTTTCAACAAAATTTAATTTGTAGAGTGGGAAAGGGATCCTCCATAGGGAGAGGCTAGTTGGCACTTCAGCACTGAGTTGTCATCAGGTCCAGGCAAAGCTCCTAGTCAGATCTGGATACGGCCTGGATCCGGTCGGCTGCGGGAAAACCTCGGGATAAACAAAGACACTAAAATTAGCGTAGATGCCATTCTTCTTATGATGATGTAACGAGTACATCAGGATTTAAGGGAAGTGTTCCCAGTTCCGGCTGACCTAATCTATGCAGCCTAACATTGAATTATAGAAGTCTATAATATATTATGTGTATGCTAGGTCAAAGAGATGTGTTTTTAGTCTAGCTTTGAACTGACAGAGTGTGTCTGCTTCCCGGACAATGGTAGGAAGACTGTTCCAAAGTTTTGGTGCTAAATGGGAAAATGATCAATTTTGATATTCTAGGTATTATCAACTGGCCGGAATTTTTAGTCATTTCTAGTTGACACTTTGCGGTCAGCATGTGTTGCTCCAGACGGCGCCACCCTCACCTCTGTCTGCATGCACTTCTTCACTGGAGAGGACAGGCTGGCAGTTGGAGAGCTCACACACAGATGGCTTCGCTGACGGTGTGTGTGTGCAGTGGGAAGCGACACGAGGGCCGGGCCAGAGAGTGCATGCTCTTGGAAGCGTTAGGGACGTGTGTGTGTAATGGTGTGTAACAATGAAAAGGCTTCTGATATCTGACCAAGAGCTTTGAGGCTCGTGATGAGAGACACCAGACCTGCGGTCACCTGCGCTTTACTGAGTATAGTACTCCTAAAACTTCTGCTGAGAGATCATGAGGTACATGAGGTATCCTGAACTGAACCAGGGGGCGGATTCACGAAAATCTTCTTGAGAAAAAAGAAGTTCATGGTTTTTATAGTCAAACCAAAAATTATTCAGACACCAGATTTTTTTACTAGTGTGTGCAGGACACTATAGTTCATTTATGTAAGTGAGGAGAGCAAAATAAAGTATACTGTGACATATTATACCCAAAAATTCTTCATCAGTGACTACCAGTGACATTATACACATTTGGGACCAGAAATGTATTCAGACACTTTGAGCTGATCATGTTTTGCTGAAGTGTTTTTTCTGTAATTAATGCTCTTTTCACACACAGACTGAACAGAATGAAGCATTGCTTGGTCACTGGTTGAGCTAAACTGGTATTATCTAATTGTGTAGTTACATTTAACAGCTGACAGATATTCAACATAATTCATCTGTGAGAGTCTAACAGGAGGACGGACAAAACCAGTGAAATATCAACTAATAACTCTGAGTTCTTCTCATATTTTATTACTATTTTCCATATAGCGAATAAACTGATAATGTGAGAAATGTTGAAGCCGTCTTTGGGCTGCCTGCAGATTACTGTAATAATCATAATTCACAATATTTTCAGGAGTTCTGCACTTGGCATCACTTTTTTTAATATGTTGTATATTTTCAATAGTTACCTTTGAAGATTGTTTCTAAAGATTGAGCTCTTTGTTGCATTCATTTGTGCTGTTTGTCTTCTTACACTTATAATTTCTAGAGAAAATGCAGTGTGTGTGTGTGTGTGTGTGTGTGTGTGTGTGTGTGCCACCATCAAAACAATGTTAAATCAATGTTAACTGCTTTGAATCAACATCACTTTTGCACCCGCAATTAATATGGATATGGAAGTGGCCCAAATCAGAATCGAAAAGATCAGAGTCATGTGGTTTGTGACTTTCATACGGTCATGACAAAAACAGATCTGAATCACATATGAGCTAAAAAATCCGATTGAGCCTCATTTACCTGCAGTCTGAGCGTAGTCGATGACCAGGTCTGGGCCAGCTAAGACCACCAAAGTAGTTTTGGCTGGATTAAGCAGTTTGTTCCAGCAGGGATGACAACCAGACACCCTCACTCCACTACAGTGAGCTCTACCTAGTGTGCTGTGTGCTGGATCCTGTTACAGATCATTAGGAATATGACGAGAATCCCCGTTTCGCCTCAGTACACCCTGGAAATCAAAAATGCCAATGGTAATTTTCTATGGGCTCTTATAGAGATTATTTGATTTCGCCCAATTTTCTCTCTCACTCTCATCCTCTTTCCTCTTTTACTAGCAGGTGTAGAGTCAATTTAAGCTATCATTATAGCATCATTATTTTAATGTCTGTCTGAAGAAAATCAGAATTAGATGACTTTACTAGAGAATTGTGTGAAAACCCATTTCTTTACAAGTGAAACTGAATTAACAACAGTAAACTGATCAATTTTGCATTAGTAGTCTGTCATCAAAATAATTTGTTCATTAAATAAAATGTCCATTATTTATTATCTAGTCTAAGTTACTGCCACAGTTCCCCCTGTTTTGTGACTCCTATTTTGATATTCTGTTTTCTTGCTGGTTCTGGTTTCCACTTCCTGTGTTTAATTCTTGTTTTGCTTAATTTCCATAGTTACCCCTGCTGGTTTCCATAATGATTGATTACTCTCACCTGTTCCTTGTTATCTTGTGTATAAATACCCCTGTTTCAGTTGTCTTCGGTCGTTGTCTTCACGTGTGTTTTAAAATTGCAGTTGCGTTTCATCTTTCCTGTTTGGATTATCTTTGTTTAATAAACTGTTGCAAATAGATTTTCGCCTCTTCTCTTAACTATTTTAAGTTAACCATAAAAAAATACATGATAAATAACAAATATAGCATTATTGCTGCCTTAAATCATTTGTTCAAAGTAATGCATTTTCTTCTCTGAATTATACTATTTTGATTTTGAGATTTTTGTATTAAATGTATTCAAACAAAATTGGAAGCTAGGGAAGAAATTAAACCATACATTTCAAAAATGATTTTTATTGTTGACAAAACATTACAATATAACTCTTCAAATGTGTTAGTTACGTTATCTCGCTTTAAAACACTAACCATCATCTATGGTTAATTGTCCTAAAGGAAAACAAGTGCATAAATCAAGTCAAGTCACTTTACTGTAGATTGTTTCAAAGCAGCTTTACAGTGATAATAGGAAATTACAGTAACAGATTGTTTTGGCTTTACAGCGGCTCTAGAATAAAGTTATTGTCCAGATAAAGTTAGTTTTGATTGATTCACTTCTGTTGTAAAGGTCATCAGTTATTAACTTAGGAGCCGCTGACACGACACCGTTCTAACAGAAAACTTCAATGGAAAGAAGAGGCCGTTTTGGAGCACAGACCCTTGTCTTCCTTCGTTCTCAGTCCAAATTTGGCTCTGTTTTGTCTGGGTGTCTCTTCGTCAGCGCTAACAGGTCTGTCATCACCACTGCGCGATGTTAATAGCGTTCAGCGCTAGCTGGCACAGAATATATCAGCTGGCTAATGCAGACGTTCTCCTCCAGTCTTTGAAGTCAGGTGCCACTTCATCTGGAGAGTCTTGCCATGCCCAGAGCTGAAGCGAGAGCCGCTGTGGTGAAGGATGAGCTTGGCTAGGGGAACGTACACAGTCTGACAGCTGTGGTTTGAGTCGACAGGCGAGAGCAATGGAAACATAAGTGGATGTTTTCATCATAGAGTGAGCAGTAGCAGAACGCCAGCAGTCCTTTAGTGTGCTGACAGGGTAACGGTTGCTGTTTCCAAGGTCTGGAAGATTTCCCTCGATATCTCTCGTGTTTTAGTTGGCCTTTCGAAGAACTGTTGAAAAAAGGATTAGACCTCAGATAAGAGCACATGTGCCCAAATGTCAGACTCATGGAACAACTAGCTTTCACTGTTATGCCGATGATACTCAGCTCTATATTTCTTCAAAACCTAACGAAACTTACCAATTCACAAAAATAACGTAATGCATAGCTGATATAAAAAATTGGAAGACTAGTAATTTCCTACTACTAAACTCTGAAAAAACAGAGATTCTAATTATTGGACAAAAAACTTCCACACGTAATAACCTAGAATACTGTCTAACACTTGATGGCTGCTCTGTTAAGTCTTTGTCGTCGGTTAGGAACCTGGGTGTGCTCTTTGATAGCGAATCTTTCATTTGAAAGTCACGTGTCTAGTATCTGTAAAACCGCATTTTTCCATCTTAAAAATATATCTAAATTACGCCATATGCTCTCATTAATAAATGCGGAACAATTAGTTCACGCTTTCATGACATCAAGACTAGATTATTGTAATGCTCTACTGGGTGGTTGCCCTGCACGCTTAATAAATAAACTACAGCTAGTTCAAAACGCTGCAGCTCGAGTGCTTACTAGAACCAGGAAATATGACCATATTAGCCCGGTTCTGTCAACACTGATGGAGTTTTAGGACACCAGTAGGTCACCTGATGGAGTTTTAGGACACCAGTAGGTCACCCGATGGAGTTTTAGGACACCAGTAGGTCACTTGATGGAGTTTAGGACACCAGTTGGTCACCTGATGGAGTTTAGGACACCAGTAGGTCACCTGATGGAGTTTTAGGACACCAGTAGGTCACCTGATGGAGTTTTAGGACACCAGTAGGTCACCTGATGGAGTTTAGGACACCAGTAGGTCACCTGATGGAGTTTTAGGACACCAGTAGGTCACCCGATGGAGTTTTAGGACACCAGTAGGTCACTTGATGGAGTTTTAGGACACCAGTTGGTCACCTGATGGAGTTTAGGACACCAGTAGGTCACCTGATGGAGTTTTAGGACACCAGTAGGTCACCTGATGGAGTTTAGGACACCAGTAGGTCACCTGATGGAGTTTTAGGACACCAGTAGGTCACCTGATGGAGTTTAGGACACCAGTAGGTCACCTGATGGAGTTTTAGGACACCAGTTGGTCACCCGATGGAGTTTTAGGACACCAGTAGGTCACTTGATGGAGTTTTAGGACACCAGTTGGTCACCTGATGGAGTTTAGGACACCAGTAGGTCACCTGATGGAGTTTTAGGACACCAGTAGGTCACTTGATGGAGTTTTAGGACACCAGTTGGTCACCTGATGGAGTTTAGGACACCAGTAGGTCACCTGATGGAGTTTTAGGACACCAGTAGGTCACCTGATGGAGTTTTTCGGTTTCTTGCCACTGTTGCCTTTGGCTTGCTCAGTTGGGGATATTCAAATGAATTAACCAAGCATTAATACCATTGATCAGCCCTACCAAACGTGGATGTTTTTTTTTCCACTAAGAAACAAACATTATGTTATTTGATTGATACTGTGAAGCTGCTTTGATACAATTTATATTGTGAAAAGCGCTATATAAATATACTTGACTTGACTTGACTTGACAACTCATGCCCTCATTCATGTGCCTGAGAGTGACTCACTCCAACTGTTATTCGCTTGTCATTTTAGTGCTTGTTAACTTCACCATTATCAACCCTAGCTAGTACTATTGTTCCTAGTTGGGTTATTGAAGGCAAGTTTACCACTCTACTCGGCCTGCATGTTTTCACTGGAGACACGAATAGCACCTAAAACCATGTGTAGTTTGTTTAGGAGAGTTGAGCTATTTTTTTTTAAAGAGACAAAGTAATCCAACAGACTTGCATTGTAAGGAGAGAGCAAACTCTTGTCTAGATGAGACTACCAAAGATCTGGCTGTGGACTCGAGCAACCACATATCAACATTATAAACATATGTAAATACATACATATTTTTAAAATAATTCATGTTTTCAGTTAGCTTTAATAGTCAATACATGGGAAAACTAAGAAACTTGTTACTTTTTAATATATTCACATAGAAAACAGTCATTTTAAATTGTAATAATATTTCACAATATCACTGTCTTTACAAGAGACTTGTACTGACCCAACCTTTATCTAAATATAACTTTTTTTTTTTTAAAAAGGCAAGAAAAATGATGTTTTGCATGAAATAATGCCTTTTAATTCAATGAATGAAAACAGTGCATTTTGGTGCAAAGTGCTTCATTATGGCATCGTTCAAAAAGCATTTGAAACTATTCCGCAAATGAAATACCTTGCATCTGTTTGTTTCATTTGAAGTGACAGAAATGCGTTTTAGTGCAGCTGAAGTGTTTATGTGTCTGGTTGTTCCTGCCATCTCTCCTCAGTAATATGCTAATGAGTTTAATTTGAACATCTATCTTCAGAGGCCTTTGCCAAATGAAGAGCCCTTGCCACACTTTCTGTTTGCTTTGATGTCTCTCAGAGCCATTACCACATCCCTCTGTCAGATATCCCAAACGCTGAGGCTTGTGGGAAGGGTTTTGAAGACATGGCTGACACCTTACAGGCGATGTGAGCCTCGTTATGAGAGCGGGCCTAAATTTGTTCTGTTTTTCATGCTCACATATGATGACTTGAAGTTGTCATGAGGTTTTCTTTGTAGTGACAGTGAAATATATTTCCAAATGCGTTTAGGATCCATGATCTAGGGAAATTGTATGTCTTTCATAGCTTTAAAAACCTAATTGGGCACATCTTTAGGGTTACATATGTCATCCCAGTTCCCTGATAAGGGAACGAGATTGAGCGTCAGATGTTGATGTTATGGGGACACCTCCGGGGAACCTGGTGTCTGAAGCATGTGTGAAATCACGCCAGTTCTATTGGTCGAATACGTGTAAACTTGGATGGGTAGAGGACAAATTCTGAGTATGGGTTACCATCACATCACTTCCAGCTCATGCATTGCACGTCATCAACTTTGGACTGTCTGAAGGAAGATGTTTTACAGTGTGTGGAAACTGATTGCATTCAATTACTCAAGCATGATTTACGCAAAGTTGTAGGCTGTTAGTTTTTCTCAATCTATTTGACACATTTTTCCAAACTCAGGTCACAGTGAACAGGTTGTAAAATTTGCTTCATTTCAATCACAAAAATGCATGTGATTTGCAAATTGCAAATCACATGCATTTTTTTTTCAAAACACTGCACAAAATTCTCATATATTTTCAAATGAGTTTATACGGCCAACCACAACTTTAATATTTCAGGAAAAAACAATTGCAGCTCTTTTTATTGGTTTTACAAAAATCACAATAATGTGTGCACCATCTTTCCAAACACAACAAACGTCTCGGGTTATGACTATAACCCTTGTTCCCTGAGAAGGGAACGAGACACTGCGTCGAGAATCGACACTTTGGGGACGCTCCCTTAGCGTGCGCCTCTGAAGTATGAATGAAACTAATCCAATCCTGATTGGTGTTGCGTCGTGACGTAACATGTGACGGCATACCCGGAAGTATAAAAGTGACGCTGTCACAACACACACTAGCCTCGCGATGAAGCAAGATGCTCCAAGGCCTCAAGGGGCGTGGCAGAACGACGCAGTGTCTCGTTCCCTTCTCAGGGAACAAGGGTTATAGTCATAACCCGGGACGTTCCCTTTCGAGGGAACTCTACACTGCGTCGAGAATCGACACTTTGGGGAACGAGTGCCCACTAGGCCACGCGCCGAATAGGCCTGTCCTGGAGTGAAACTCCCTAGGCACTCAGCAAGGACTGAGCACGTGTGCGCCAGGCGTACTAGGAAGGTGGAGACTGTAGAACCTAATAAAAGTATGTGGAGTAGCCCAACCGGCTGCCTCACAGATCTCCTGTAGAGGTACTCCCGAAAGAAGGGCCCTAGAAGAAGCCATGCTTCTAGTTGAGTGAGCCCTAACGGCTAAAGGTGAAGGCAAATCGCGCACCTTGTAAGCCGCAGTAATAGCCTGAACAATCCAATTACTAACAGTTTGCCTGGATGCCGGGAGCCCCTTCTTAGGTGACCCAAAACATACTAATAACTGGTCCGACCTTCTCCAAGAAGAGGACCTCTCAAGGTACACGCTTAAAGCTCTGACGGGGCAGAGCAAATGAAGCTTCTCTTCTTCTGCCGACACATGAGGTGGAGGATGGAATGCCTGAAGGACTGTAGACCGAGCCGTATTCGATGGAACTTTAGGCACGTAGCCCGGACTCGGGTGCAAAAAAGCTTTTACTCTGCCAGGGGCAAACTCCAAGCAAGCTGATGTTACTGCCAGGGCTTGGAGATCTCCCACCCTCTTAAGTGAGGTAATAGCCAAGAGAAAAACCATTTTCAGCGTTAAATCCTTAGGCGAAGCCGACTCTAGAGGTTCGAAGGGGGCCAGGGATAACCCTTCCAGAACTATCGCCAGGTCCCAGGCAGGAACCCTAGACCTGGTTGCCGGCCTCATCCTCCAAGTACCGCGGAGAAACCGAATGACCAACTGGTGCCTCCCCAGAGGCCCATCACCTAATGGTGCGTGGAAAGCCGCAATGGCTGCCACGTACACCTTAAGCGTGGAAGGGGAGAGACCGCAGAGAAACGATTTTGAAGAAATTCCAGAAATGAAAGCTTTAGCATAAGTTCTGCCAGGAAGACTCAATTACTGCGTCACTCGTTACCTTCAAGTTATCCAATCACGCCCTTATTCTTATTGTATAAAAGATCGGTACTTACACATGTTTGAGTTCGCAGATGCTGACGCGACAACAACCTCCACCCTCCCCACCACCACCAGGATGGTCCCGTCTATACTTCCCTGGGGGGTCGGCTGCGCCCCTGCCTTCGTCTTCAGGCAGGAGATGCTGATCCGCTACCCTCGGATTACGATCTATGGACGGGGCCTACGCCAAAGAACTTTACAAATAATTGCTTACTGGGCTGCCAATAAATTAATGCTTGTTACTTAATTTTATCCCCCGAGTCTTTCTGGTAGAACTGAAGCCATCGGGCAGTTTACTGGATCTAACTCATGTTCTCTACACCAAGTGACAAACACATTCCACTTGAGGCCATATAGTCTCCTAGTAGATGGAGCTCTAGAGCTAAGTATGGTTTCAACCACTCCAGCTGATAGACCAGCATTTAGGTGCTGAACCCGCTCAGAGGCCAGACCCACAGCTTCCACAGCTCTGGCTGAGGGTGGAAGATTGTGCCCTCCGCCTGAGACAACAGATCCCTCCTCAGAGGAATCTGCCATGGCGGAGCTATCAGGAGTGATATTATGTCTGAAAACCACACTCGGGTCGGCCACATTGGGGCAACCAGAAGTAGACTGATGCCCTCCTGACGGACCCTCTCCAGGACTCCCGGGAGCAGAGCGATCGGGGGAAATGCGTACAGGTGAAGCCTTGGCCAGGCCTGTACCATGGCATCCAACCCCAGTGGGGCTGGAAGTGAGAGGGAGAACCAAAGTGGACAGTGGGACGTCTCTCGAGACGCAAATAGATCCACTTCCATTGGTCCAAACCTCTCCCATATTAACTTCACCACCTCTGGGTGAAGTCTCCATTCCCCGGGCCTCAGCCCCTGCCTAGACAGGATGTCTGCTCTCTGATTCTGAACCCCCGGAATATACATTGCCCTGATAGACAGTATTTTCCCCTGGGACCAGAGAATAATCTGATGCGCCAGTCTGCACAGAGGGCGCGATCTGAGTCCCCCTTGTCGGTTCAGATAGGCTACCACCGACGTATTGTCTGATCGTACTAAGACATGGTAACCTTTGATGTCTGGGAGGAAGCTCCTCAAAGCCCTGAACACAGCCATCATCTCTAGGCGGATTATATGCCAAGAATGATGATGGTCCTGCCACAGACCCCTGGCAAAGCGGCCATCCATGACCGCGCCCCAGCCAGTGAGGGAAGCGTCTGTCGAAACGGATTTCCGGCGACATGACACTCCCAACACTGGCCCTTGGGATAGGAACCAAGGTTTCTTCCATATTTGCAGAGAACGAAGGCATCTGCGCGTTACTCTGATTATACGAAACGGATTCCCCTTGGGAGAAAACCTCTTGGTTTTTAACCACCACTGAAGGGGGCTCATGTGTAGAAGGGAGCCCAAAGGAATGATGTTGGCGGTGCGCGAACTGCAGTCTGTACCCTGATTTTATTAAATGCAGGACCCACGCAGATATGTTGGGAAGATGATACCATGCCTCTACAAAATCTACTAGGGGTACCAGCCTCTCGAGACTGGCCTCTGGTGTTTTTCGAGCATCTTTCTCGACTCCCTGAAGCGGAATACCGGCAGGCTGTAGTCGATACGGTTTTCGTGACCATAACTGATGCTCGTTTTTTTATTTTTCGAGGAAAAACGACGCAGAGTGCATTCGCTGGAAAATGATGCGGCCCGAAGCGCCATAGACGGCGGGCAATACACATCGTTTCCGGGCCCCGCTGCAAGAACAACATTGGTTGCCCTGCAACTGAGTTGACAGCCCCAACTTTTAGATCTACCATGCCAAACCAGTCCTCGGATCTGATTTGGTTTCCGATAATGGATATTGTAAGCATTTTGAACCTGGATCTCCTCAAAGAACAAGTCAATAGCCTTAGAATCTAAAATTGGCCTCAGTCCACCATCCTCCTTTGGAACTAAAAAGTACCGGCTGTAAAACCTGGACTTCCTGTCTGGTAGGGGAACACTCTCTATGGCCCCTTAACTCCAGTAGAGTCTGTACCTCTTGTTCCATAACCCGAAAATATATATATATTTATTTTATTTTATTTTTTTTTTTTTTTTTTATAAACCTGTCGACGATTGAAGTTACAGCGTCGGAGAACAGGCCAGAAGGTGATAGCGGAGTGTTCAGCAGAAAATATTTGTCTTTCCCTTTTTTTGTACCAGACAAATTTAGCCACTGATGTCTCTTAGATTTGGGGAAAAACACAGTTAGCCCGGCGCTGAGGTTGTGAATAGTGCTACTAGAATCTCTCGTCTAGCTCTTCTTGCTTTGACAAGGATCATCCTGCTTATTTTGTGGCCAGCTAATATATATACACATATATATTTAATTATTTATTTTAAGACTGGACTCCACAGTATGCATCACAACCTCCACAAGCTCTACATAAGCAGAAACATGAGCCGGCGAGTGTGACTCATGTTGCTCGTTCCCGATGCTGAGCATAATCTATTTCCTCAGAAACAGATAGCTCGAGCAACAGGCACTCGTCACGGGCAGAAGAAACCGCATCGCGGGCTTCTGCGTCATGAACGAGTGTTATAGAATCAGCAGATGATGAACGAAAAAGTGCCTCAGCAGTCTCGTTTCTCATCCGCGAGATCCTTCTGCGATCCCCGCGATCCAAGCCGCCGCGCCGCCTCAACGGACGCGGGAGCCGAATCGCGGGGATCGCGAGCCTGGCCATCATAAGAAAATACTATGGCCGAGCGGAAGCGCAGCACTCTATTAGGAAGTGCTTCACAGTGTTCACAGGCAGCCCTCTCGAGAGCTGCCTGTGTGTGCTGCGCTCCTATAACTATACACACACAACTGATGCGTGTCCCCGCCCGTGAGAGACACAAAAGAGTGTTGGGACAACACTAGACCATTTCATTTGAGGTCAAGATTTTGGTGATGAGTGTTTTTTTAGTTGGGCTCTTGACTTTTTAATGTTTTTTTTTCTTTCTCTGGCTGCTGTAACTGTGTCTGTGAGGCATGCTTTCTATGGCAACAAAAACCGTTCTGTGGATGATCTGTTGTTTATTTAACACGTCTGATGATTTATCATTGATTAAATGATCAATGATAAGTGTTAAGTCATTAAATGCATTTATATATTGCACTACCAACCCTGTGATGCAGTAGCTTTTTTTTAAAAATACATTCTGCAAAAAAGTTTTGAACTCCTGCTTCATTTAGACACACACACACACACACACACACACACACACACACACACACACACACACACACACACACCAACAATCAGCATATGAATCTCAACAACATTGACATGTTTAATTCACTCATTCACTAGGTACATTTCCTTCGACCTTCGGGTTATTAGTCCGAATCTCTAACCATTAGGCCACAACTGCACCCCAAAAGTCTCAAATGCCAAAATGACCTGATAAGGGAACTAGCTTTGACCAGTCTAGGGGAGACTACACACAGACATAGCCGCAGCTAAATCCACAGTACTATGTCCAGCATAATAAGCCAATCCAGGCCACAGATGAGCTATGGTACTGATACTGACCTACTAACACCCCAGCCTGAGCCAAAAGCTTTACAATCTTGTCCACTCGTGTCATGGTCATACTGGTAGCCTGTTAAAAATGCTTATTTTCCATGGGGTCTGACATGCTTAGACCTCTTAACCAGATGAAAACTACTTACTGTATCTCAGTAACCCATTTCATTTCACAGTTTCCCTTGTGAAATAAATGAATAATGTCTGCCTGAAAAAAGTGATGCAATGCAGTTTGAACAACTGCATGTTCTAAAATTGCATCAGTAACAAATAACATTTGTCACACTGCATCCACAACACTCATCATACACTCCAGGCAAGTGTTTTTTGCTAGTTTCAGCTCGACACAGTTTTCATTTTCACATCCTGCGTCACGTTGTTTAAATAGTGAATGCATTTGTGCCCACGGGCGGCTGGTCTGAGAACCAAGTGTGTGTTCAGGGGCATTGTTGGAGCGTTGCTATTTTGAAGAACTGAAATACACTGAGCCATTGACCAACTGAAATCTGGTCTAAAGTCAATGACGCAGTATTTTTTTGTTATTTAAAGAGCATGTTAGTAAGATGACCATATAGGCACAACGCACTACACACACAGCTTTAACCTTGCGTACGAGCAGATCCGTTTCCTCGCTATTCAGTTCAGTCTTTCTGATTGTAAATTCCTCCATGTAAATAGTGAATCTGCCATGGCGCGAGCGCAACTGGCTTTTAAAGGGAATGGGAGATGAGACTCTGATTGGTTTATTGCATGTTACACCTGAAACACGGCCATTACTTATTAAAGGTGCAGTGTGTGATTTTTAGCGACATCTAGCGGTTCGGTCGCGAGTTGCACTAATGGCTCCGCCCAGTGCTCACCCCTCCCTTTCGAAGAAGCTACGGTGGCTAAAACAGGCAAACATATCGTCGACTGAGACAGAAGAGAATAGCCAGAGTAAGCCGAGAGTATGTAACATTGTCACTGTTTCTGTACCACTGTCCATTATAAACCACATCATGGATAAAGTTTACAAAGCCATAGTCAGGTGAGGGTCTTAATATATAATATAATAATAGTAATCAGCTGATTGTCTCACAAACGTAACCAGCACATTTCTCCCCACATAGCAAACCCATAATACGGCGAGGGAGAAGAACCACATGAAACTATGCAACTATTTTTTTTTTCTAACAGGGTAGTAAAAGTTTACTTGGCTAATATGAGCTTACTGTGGCTGAGCTTGTTAAAGCGTAAAGCCTTGTTTAAACTCAACGCGTCCGCATGAGCCCAAAGATGCGCACGGCAAAAATGACATGATTGTAACAGCGCGCACGCCTCCGCATCCCTTAGACACAATTTAGTACACACAATAGCCCTTTTTTCTCTGATTTTGAAAACTCTTCGCGAAAGACTTAAAATGCTTCCAAGATCGACTTGTCGCGATCGACGGGTTGGTGATTCCTGTAACATACTGTTTTACGGTCAATGAAAAGAGTACTCAGCTGTCTCGCGAACGCAACCAGCACATTTATCCCCACATAGCAAAACCATAACACAGCGAGGGAGAAGAACTAAGTTACATGAAACAATCCAACTACATATTTTACACCACTGACAAGGGAAAGTCACTACTCATGGTGTCTATCTGGCTTCTAGCTTTCGGCGGCTTCTCTTTCAAGGTAGTGATGAAACGTGCTCTGTAGCGCTCTGTGTTCGCTGTCGGCTACGGTAGAAACATGACATCACAATATGGCAACCTTCATAGAAGGGGATTCCCGCGCCTATGTAGATATAAATGACTCATTCTAAGGTAATACAAACTTAACGGTTCATTAAGTAAGGTCTTTATACACCACTAAACACATAGTTATGGATCTTATATTGCATTTCTGTCAATAGATCCACAGAAATATTACACACTGGACCTTTAAGGGAATAGGTACAACCATTTTTCCCGTCCGTTAAACTAGCAAAAGTGGATTTGGACACGCCCTGAGTGCACTTGCATTTTACACCATGCGCTTAGATTGTTAAAATAGGGCCTAGGGGTGCAAGACAACTGCCATATCAACCAGTGCACCATAAAAAAAAATCAACTAAAAATAATACAAGTTTGTATCAATAGTTTATATCTGCTATCATTCACACTGCTGTCTAGATTTGGGTATCAGCATTGGACATTACAATTTGTTACCAAGATTTGTTGAACCAGTATGGGATTTGCAATTTACAAGTTCAAAACGGCACTTCAGGGATGCTTTGTGGATGGGTTCAGGCGCAGGTCCTCATCTTATCTGGATACGGCCCGGATACGGCTGACTTCAGTAAACCTCGGAATAAACAGAAAGACTAACATTAGCGTAGATGCCATTCTGTTTAATAGGGAGCCAATGCAGTTTTGACAGAACCGCGCTAATATGGTCATATTTCCTGGTTCTAGTAAGAACTCGAGCTGCTGCGTTTTGAACTAGCTGTAGTTTTGTTATTAAGTGTGCAGGGCAACCACCCAGTAGAGCATTACAATAATCTAGCCTTGATGTAATGAACGCATGAACTAACTGTTCCACATTTTTCATTGAAAGCATATATATTAAGATATATATTTTAAGATGGAAGAATGTTTTACAGATGCTAGAAACGTGACTTTCAAATGAAAGCTTGGTAACAAAGAGCACACCCAGGTTCCTAACCGACAACGAAGACTTGACAGAGCAGCCATCAAGTGTTAGACAGTATTCTGGGTTATTACGTGCAAAGGTTTTTTTCTCAATACTTAGAAACTCTGTTTTTTCAGAATTAATGTAGTAGGAAATTACTAGTCATCAATTTTTATATCAGCTTGCATTCCGTTAATTTTGTGAATTGGTGCGTTTTGTCGGGGTGTGAAGAAATATAGAGCTGAGTATCATCAGCATAATAGTGAAAACTAATGCCATGCATATCATCCTAATGATATCATCCTAATGATATCTCCTAATGGTTGCATGTATAGAGTGAACAGCAGCGGTCCTAGTACTGAGCCTTGTGGTACGCCATACTGAACTTGTGATCGATAAGACCTCTCTTCATTTACTGCTACAAACCGATAACAGTCAGATAAGTATGATTTAAACTATGCTAGTGCAGTTCCACTAATGCCAACATAGTTTTCTAGTCTATTTAAAAGCATGTTGTGGTCAATGGTGTCAAATGCAGCACTAAGATCCAGTAACACTAATAGAGAGATACAACCGCGTTCGGATGATAAGAGCAAATCATTTGTGACTCTAATGAGAGCTGTCTCAGTACTATGGTGCGGTCTAAATCCTGACTGAAAATCCTCGCAGATATCATTTCTTTCAAGAAAGGAACACAGTTGTGAGGATACTGCTTTTTATATGATCTTTGACAGAAAAGGCAGATTTGAGATCAGTCTGTAATTGACTAATTCTGTACGATCAAGTTGCGTTTTTTTAACGAGTGGTTTGATCATAGCCAGCTTAAAAGTTTTTGGTACGTATCCTAATGACTAGGGCTGCACGATTCTTGCTAAAATGTGAATCACGATTTTTCTCCATGGGAATTGAGATCACGATTCACTTGCACAATTCTCATTTTTTCAACCAAAATGTATTGCACTCAAGTAAAACAACAACAACAACAAAACACAGGACATTCAGTGTGCAATAACACAAAATTGTCTAAATTGTTTAAGCTGCGTTTTTGGGTTGTGTTAGCCTAGTCTGTGAACTAAAAGAAAGTGTAGGCTATATATAATATTTTCTGGCTAGTTTACTTTAACTTTTTTTTATAATACACCATACTTTCACCCAATCTGAATAATTAAAAACAAGTTTAAATGGGTAGCCTAAATCTTCTATAAATATTTTTGAGTCTTCATTTTCTTTTTTTTTTGCCTACTCCAGTTCTTGTTAAAACTGACTAGACATCCTTATTCTGTGCATTTTGGGCACTTTTTGTGTGAAATCATATTTATTTTGTCCATCAAAAGTGCGCTTTCACTTTAATTGAGCATGAGCAGTGCAGCAAAAATAGCGATAGTGCCGAAAAACCCGCTTCACTGCTGCTCACGCGCTGCTCCTGCTCCTGGTGTAAATGCACTCATTGATTAACATGCAAGCCGAAAAAAATATGCGCTGCTCATGCGCCTCTGATGCTTCCGGTGTGAAACGGCCGTATAATTGATTGGTGAATTAATGCCCCCTTATTTACACTGCACACGTCTGCGACACAGCTACCGGAGCTGATCGCGCCCATTCTAGTCAATGCTTGTGTTTACACCAGCCACGACGCGGCGCGTTTAAGAAGCGTCCCAGCTTCGCTAAGCGCCTAGTCTGTTTTTGACGGACGCCCCATCCAAGCCGAACCGTAAATACTTTAAATAAAGGGGTCAGTGTGACCAATATAATGCGTGAATGCAGCATGATCTGAATGCAGGGAAATACACGGAAGTGAATTGCCATCATTAAGAAATGAGATTGCATTTATGTTTGAATCGAGATCATGATTTTTTTTTTCTATTAATCATGCAGCCCTACTAGTGACAAAGATGAATTAATGATATTGAGAAGAGGATCTATGATCTCTGGAAGCATCTCTTTCAGTAGCTTAGTCGGTATCGGGTCTAACATACTACATGTTGTCGATTTAGATGATTTAACGAGTTTCAAAAATTCTTCCTCTCCTATAGCAATGAATAAGACTATTTTTTCCTTAGCGATACTACAATGCACTCCCTAATGCTAATCTGTATTAGACGGTTGCATAGTTATAATTTTGTCCCTGATATTATCAATCTTATAAGTGAAGAAGTTCATAAAGTCATTACTGTTGTGCTGCTTGGAAGCTTCTGGGCTTGAAGCTTTATTTTTCGTTAGTTTAGCCACTGTTTCAAATAAATACCTCAGGTTTTGTTTATTTTCTTCTAATAGGGTTGAAAAATAAGCAGATCTAGCAGCTTTTAAAGCCTCTCTGTAAGCAATCGAGCTCTTCTTCCATGAATACCTCTAGTTTTGTTTTCTTCCAGTTGCGCTTCATTTGCGTGATGATATATAGGTGAAAGAGGCTCTATGTGATGATATCTAGGTGAAATAGTCTCTTTATGATGATATCTAGGTGAAAAAGTCTCTTTGTGATGATATCTAGGTGAAAGAGTCTATATGATGATATATAGGTGAAAGAGTCTCTATGTGATGATATCTAGGTGAAAGATTCTCTTTGTGATGATATCTAGGTGAAAGAGTATCTATATGATGATATCTAGGTGAAAGAGGCTCCATATGATGATATCTAGGTGAAAGAGTATCTTTGTGATGATATCTAGGTGAAAAAGGCTCTGTGATATCTTGGTGAAAGAGGCTCTATGTGATGATATATAGGTGAAAGAGGCTCTATATGATGATATATAGGTGAAAGAGGCTCTATATGATGATATCTAGGTGAAAAAGGCTCTATGTGATGAAATCTAGGTGAAAGAGGATCTATGTGATGATATATAGGTGAAAGAGGCTCTGTGTGATGATATCTAGGTGAAAGAGGCTCTGTGTGATGATATATAGGTGAAAGAGTCTCTATATGATGATATATAGGTGAAAGAGTCTCTATATGATGATATCTAGGTGAAAGAGGCTCTGTGTGAGGATATATAGGTGAAAGAGTCTCTATATGATGATATATAGGTGAAAGAGTCTCTATATGATGATATCTAGGTGAAAGAGGCTCTGTGTGATGATATATAGGTGAAAGAGTCTCTATATGATGATATGTAGGTGAAAGAGGCTCCATATGATGATATCTAGGTGAAAATGCTCCATATGATGATATCTTGGTGAAAGAGGTGAAAAAGGCTCCATATGATGATATCTAGGTGAAAGAGGTGAAAGAGGCTCCATATGATGATACCTAGGTGAAAGAGGCTCTATGTGATGGGATTTATCTGACCTTGGTGACGTGAGACAGCTGGCAGACGGTCGGTTAAGCCAGTCTGTCTGCTTCCTGACCTGAGCCCCAGATTGTCATGTTTGAGCTCTAAGACTCTGTGCCATATTACTATTATTAGAAGAGCAGCACCAACTGTCCATCTAGGAGGACAGTTGAGATATTAAATTGGTCACTTGTAGGGGTGTAATGATACCCTCATGTCACGATGTCATTTGGTAAAAGGATAACAGAAAATGTACTGTTGATTAAAATGCTAAATTTGGTATTACATTGTGTGTGTAAATGAATAGGCTTGGACTTGTTGCTGGAAACCCAAAGCACAGGACAATAGAGACACCAGAATAAACATATTCATGATTCTGAAGCTGAAAACAGAGAATAATTTCAGCAGATTAATATTCTTGCACTCTGTCAATGACAGCCCTTTTTTACTAGTAAAATCAGACATTATCAGGACCCACAAATATTCCACCATTGCATTATTATACATTATATCCAACATTATATATAGCAGTTTAATGTAGTACTAACTATAAAAACTTTTTCCTCACACAAATTTTTTATTTTGCCTGACCTATCCACGATACATGTTGTATTTTTATATTGCGTTATATTGTAACACGATATATTGTTAAACTTACACCCCTAGTCACTTGTGATTTTTATTTCATACAAGCACAGCTGATTATCTGTATATGTTAATACATCATATTGGCGTCTTGATGAATGGTGGTAGAGTTTGACGTGTTGAGCTCTCAGTTGTAGTGTAGGAGGGGAACACTTCACCTCATCTTAGAGTACATCTGAGCTCATTAACCAATCAGCCAGCAGAAGCGAGTGGGCAGCAAACACGAGCTGTGAGGAGAACATGAAACAATAAACACGTTACACAACCGCCTGCTCTCCTTCTCCCAAGTCCAACTCTCAAGATCGTTTGCTGTTTACTTGTAGCTTACAGTAGGCTTTTCTGTGCTCATGTGCAGGGAAACTCGAAAAATAGTTCGAAAACCGTGCAAAAGGTATAATTTTGATGATTATGGCTTACAGCTTATGAAAACCCCAAATTCAAAATCTCAGAAATTAGAATATTACATGAAATCAATTAAAAAAAAGGATTTTTAATACAGAAATGTCGGCCCTGTGAAAAGTATAATCATGCATATGTATATAGTTATAAATACTAAATATATTAGTGTCACCTTTTAATTTGAATTACTGAAATACACGAACTTTTGCACGATATTCAAATTTTTCGAGTTTCACCTTTACTGTAGAGAACCCTGATGAAACGCTAGAGTACCCACGCTTCACATCGCTTACTGTAAACGACACAAGCTGTACTGTAAGTTAAACTGATGTGCAAATGAGGCTGCAATTAATATGTCATTTTAGACAATTCACAATGTGTTTGCTGAGAGAACAGTGCCAAAGAGTGTGTCATTTTTTTTATCATGCTGTTGTTAATATAATGTTGTTTTTATAGTTTTTGTTTTTGTTTTACGTGGCATCATATTCTTTGAAGAGTGTACCATAAATATAAAAATCATGGAAAATGAATTATTATTTAATTCAGATCATAATCATAATCATTGTACCATGGAATTACTAGAGATTTTTGTACATGATATAATGGTACTGTTGTTGTTGATTTTTCATTGTTCACTATTATTGTACTATTATGTAAGTTAGGGAAGAAGACTATGAAAAAAAAACAATAAACATTCACTTAAAAGTTTATTGAACCAACGTTACGGCAATAAGTCTTTGTCAAGGTCTTTCAAAAAGTTAACAATTACTCACACGTGAAAATAGTGCCATCACAATCACCGTTCAGGAATTCGGGTAGGTTTACACGATGACAATGTACTAAAAACAGAAAAGATTTTTCCTTTGTGTTTTCCGCAGCGTTGTCAAAATGATCTCCGTTCACACGGATCCATGAAAACGACTAAAAACACTGTGTTATTCATGCCAGGCCAGTAGGTGGCGATGTCATTTTGTTTTATGTTCTTCTTTGAATAAAAATAAATTGCAATCAAAATAAATATATATTATGAATAATAAACTTTCTTTGGACACATGGCATAGGGCTGTGCGTTATAGCAAAAAAAAATCACCATATGATGTGTCATATCGTTTCGGTATCGATAATTATTTTCATTTTTATAACCTTTTTTTTAAAGACAAGTAGAAAAGTTTGAATTTAAACCACCATTTTTTTTATTTATCCACATTATTAAGGCAAACAACAAATTATATTAGTTTTAGCAGTCAAAAACTAAATAAAAGATAAACAAAAATATCTTCTTTATGTCTTAAAGTAAGATAAAAAAGTAAGTGTTGAAGAAACTTTTGACCTTAAATAAAATGTTGTAAAATGTGGGCAATGTAAAAGTGTACACGTAGAACAATCAAGGCCAACTTTGAGGCAGATCAACATCTGTAATATTTTATAATTTATTAAAAGAATACTCATTTTGAAATAAGTGTGTTTTCCTACATCTTGAAACTTTTTTATAAATGGGGGTAATCTGTGAAGGATGAACAAATTTTGTTTTGGTCATCACATTAAAAATAACATTTAAATATGATAATATGTGAGTTTTTTTATTTTTATTATTGTAATATTTGAGTTTTGAAGTGCTGGAAAAAGATGTGACGTACTTGAAAGCATTTTGCTATTCCTGCCAAACTTCCATACAATAAACTTTCTTTGGATACATTGGCATTTTGATTCTGTGTTGTGTATTGTTCAGGCACATCCACCTACGACAATAACAATGACGATAATTGAGACTAAAAAGTTTCAATCATTTTAATTCTATGAGAATAGAAAGTCCACACTACAACTAACAACAGAGAAGAACGACATCATGGAATCACTATCAACATTTTTTCGACAGACGAAAGATAGAAAATATTGACAGCCAATCAGAATCCAACGCTCATGCATTTAAAGCAACAGACGACATAAGTGCAATGTTATTGTCTTTAGGTGCGGACGCTAATATACAGGGGAAACTCGAAAAATTAGAATATCGTGCAAAGGTTTGTGTATTTCAGTAATTCAAATTAAAAGGTGAGACTAATATATTTAGTATATATAACTATATACATATGCATGATTATACTTTTCAGAGGGCCGACATTTCTGTATTTAAAATCCTTTTTCTATTGATTTCATGTAATATTCAAATTTTCTGAGATTTTGAGTTTGGGGTTTTCATAAGCTGTAAGCCATAATCATCACAATTATAACTTTTGCACCATATTCTAATTTTTCGAGTTTCACCTGCACTCGTTATAGTTTTCTGTGTCGTTTTCATTCTTGCTGTGAACAAGCCTTTATTCTGTTTTATTTTGCTCTTTGACCTCAAAGTTGCGTGTCCATCACAGGCCCAAAGAAACGCAGTTGTGGGTTGAATGTTTTTAAGATCCTCTTGTTTTGTTTTATTTAAAGTTGCAGGATGTTAGTCTTATTCTACAGGGAATTAAATCTACGTGTTTTGGACCTCGGATATTTCGGCCCATCTATCTTCTGCTCGTTTATAGTTGCTATTCTTTCCTTGTATTTAAAGTGCTGGTCTGCATGTCCTCATGTTCAGTTTCTTTGTGTTTTATCTCACGTTTGATTTGGGTGATCTAATCTAATCAAGTGCACGGTGCAAAATAAAGGTATAAAGTGTTTTGTGATTAAATGTGGTGAATATCAAACCATATTTGAAGGTGGTAAAAAACAGTGAAGTACCGCCTACTCGCCTAAAACACAATTATTGCACCAAAACAAGGGTTTTAGAGCACAAAACAAGCGCCGAGTGCAAACATTTGGAACAATCACACTAAATCTTTGTATATTAGATTATGGCAAAATTAACGTTAATGATTGCATTGACTAAAATCAACTAATAATGACCAATACATTTGTTACAGTATTTAATAAATATATAACTGTTCACTGTCTATTAAACAGTATGAACAGATACATCTTTTGATTTTGATAAACTATAAGTAACTGTTGACATTAACATTAACTAAGCTGTAAATGATTTCATTGTTAGTTCATATTAATATATGTAAATTAATGAAACCTTATTGTAAAGTGTACCAAAGTTATATAATGCTTGACAAAACATAACATTAACGTGTTTGTTGAGGTCAATTTGTAGAGAAAGTACGCGCCTGCACATGTATATGTTCAAACGCACATTTGTGTCTCCCGTTTGATTGACAGCTGTCACTCAGGACTTCATTCAGTCTGAGCCACCCGTTCTTTTAGATCTGCGTCATTCATCTGTGCAGACCGTGCTAACTCAAGCAAGTCCTTCAGTGTATCCTCTGAGTGACACACTGGCATTAATGACCGTGAGAGTAAAGGCTCGCTCTGTTCGCTGTAATTACGTGTGATGCGACTCGTGCCTCTTCCAGAGCATCAACAGCTCGTCACATGATTGAAGCGCTGTGTTCCCGTGGCAACGGCTCATCCGGGCGCGTGATGGGGTCCGAAACGCTGGTGATGATGTCACATGGCTCCCCCGCACAGGCTGGCCTGAGTCAACACAAATGACAGCACAGTTTATTACAGGGTTTGGAAGACTATTGATTATTTAAGTCCCACTGAAGTGTCTTGGATCGCGCAGCTTTGTTTGATGCGTTGTCGTAATTTCCACTGAAACAGAAGCGAAGGCGGGACATATTGAATGGCTCCTCCCCCTTTTCAAACAGCCAATAGCGTTTAGTTTCCCTCTCAGACTGCAGTCATACTTGACGGCACCATGGAAGTGAATCCGAGCGCTGATGAAACGCTGGATTCAATAGTAGAAGTGAATAAATTCTAGCCATTTCATTATTAACCAACTTACAGCAGGAAAACGGGATACAACTCGAGCGTTTGAGCAACCGAACACACACTCCCACCCATATTGCTCTGTGTGTCAACGCTCGCTTCGGCCAGGGGGTGTTTATAGCATAGGGGGCGGAGCTTCAGATTCTAGAGAGCATTTGATTGGACAGAAGAAGTGATGAGAAGCGGTGATGTCATAAAATCCCTGATCCATTTTAGCGGAAGTGAGAGACTTTAATGCTTATGGTGTATGTTGTGATTTTCATGCATTGCTGCCTGAAAATAGTATCATGAAAAAGGCAGTAACTCTGATGCAGAACCAAAAGCCTATAACGGGAGAACTTTTCCAGCCCAGTTCACATAAAATGCCCAAATCTGGCACGTGTGAATTGTTCTATGAACCACTGGTGCTCATCATAGTTTGAGTCTGTCAGGTTTTGTGACTGTCATGTTCTCAACCATCGTGTTTGGGTTTCGGATTTGCTTGAGCAAAGGCTCAGCTAATGAGCAGCATCAGAGAGACGGAGTGATTAGCGGCTGTTTCGCGGATTCATTTAGGAAGAGCTGTGAGAAAAGCGCACACACACACACACACACACACCACGTCAACAGTCATCTGTCAGCTCAGAGCTGGTAATGATGCTGATGTCATGATGTGACCTTTGCTAAAGGCACTTCTGTCTGCTAATGGAAATTATAGAGCATAAAACAACATGAACCACAACTCTGATTCACATTATTAGTATTATATTAGTATTTATTTATTTTTTACAATCCCTTCTTTCTCAATACCTTCCCTCATATAACAATCTTTGGATGATTTTTTTTTTCTTTTTTGCCTAAGACATTTTTGTTTTGACTTGAGTGTTGTATATTTGTATTTTTTTTCCAGTTATAAGTAGGGATGCACGATATATCAGCCACAGAATCGGTATCGGCCAATGTACATTATTATTTAATGTTAAGAAGATGTGCCCTATGTATTAAAGCTGATAAATAATGTGTTATTTCCTTCAGTTGAGGCACTTCAGATGCTCATGTTCAACATGATGGATTTGAATTGCTTGAAATATGATTGAAATCACTTCAAAGAAGGAAAATACAGTAAAGTTCAACAATCTGTCATATCGGCTATATAAAATTATCATGAGAACATAATAATTGTGTGTTTGGGACATGGATTTTATTAGTGAGACTTTTGTTTTTGTAATCAGGTTAAAATTATATAAAAATTTGGATTTAGATTTATCGGCCAATATATCGGTTATCGGCTTTCAAATATAAAGAATTATCGGTTATCGTATCGGCCAAAATTGTTATATCGGTTAGTGGTGCACGATTGTCACGAAACTGCACATGGAAAAGGGACAGTGGTGATCCAAACGCAGGCTTTATTATGAGGAGAATCCAGAGACAGGTACAAGGAAACAGGCAGGGGTCATAACCAGGTAAGCAGTCCAAACAAACATCAAATCCGTGCAGGGATAAGGCAAACGGGAAACCGGGAACAGGCAGATAATCAGGGAACCGAAACACTAGAATACGAGGAAACTGGAACAAGGCTAGGTAATGCAGTCAGACACATACAATCCTGAGCAATGGTACAAAGGGCCACTCAGGCTTAAGACAGGTGCGCTAAGCAAGATAATAAAACACAGGTGCGTAAAATCAACCATAATGAGTCCAGGGTAAAACATAATGAAAACAATAAACTAGGAGGGAGTGCCCCCCAGAGGCTCAAGCGGGCACTCCAGCCGCAGATCGTCACAACGATATAATATCGGCCGATGTGGTAATTTTTACACATCTGTATCATTCCGATGTCAAAATAGGGCCGATGTGAACAGGCCGATAATCATTCCTGTGTATTTGACGTGTGTGTAGGCTTAGATGTGAGTGTGGGGGCGGGGATGTTTTTGCTCGAGCGCATACATTACACGTCACATAATGTGCTGAAGCAAGTGTCTGTAGGGGATCCTCGTGTGCTGTATGCAATGATTGTGAGGGCCGGGTGATGCGAGGGGGAGTTCGTGTCAAATCCTTCAATATAACCAATTTGATCACCCACTTAAAAAACAAGCATCCCGAACGAAGCCTACAAATTATGAGAAACTAGCTAATGCTAACAAGCAGCGACCAAGAATTCCCTGGCTCGCATACAGGTAGGCCTGGCTATTTTTTTGGACAGATGCAAATTAAATTAAAGTTAGGGCAAAAGGGAAAGTTGTGTTACGTATGATGGCTGGCTTGCATGTCAGCTGCAATTGCCTAACGCCTAGCACATCTCTCGCGGTAGGCTAAATATAACTGTGTATCAGGCAGATTGTAGATATATGGACGTAATAGGAATTGCAAAGAACAGCAGTCGTCTTGCCAAACATTCCAGTTTCCTCAATCCATATATTAGGAGACATAGTAGAAATGAACCCTCTGAAGTCGGCAAATGCGTTTTGCTCGATTTTTTTTTCACATAGCAGCAAAATAGACTTAAAATACTCCGTCACTTTTGGTCATACAGACTTAAGAAATATGAACAAATAAACTGTTGCATGTCTACTTTTTACTTTTTTACTGTTTCATGTCTACATGTCGGTAAATATCGGCCATAACAGCAATATTAATATCGGTTATCGGTATCGGCCACAATTTTCACATCGCTGCATCACTGATATCAATGCATCCCTAGTTGTAATGAACATTTAATGTTTTGGTTTGCGTCCATCAAGTTCCAGGTCCAAATAATGAATAAATGAAATACAGGTATTTAATTTACTGGATTATCCAACAAAAGGCATTGCCATGTGGTTATTGAATATTTTTAACTTTCTCCGTTGAGTTTTCAGCAAAAATATGTACATTGTGACACGCGGAACAGGTGAAAGTGTGCAGGTGTACGCTGGTTCTGCATCTGCTCACACTCTCATACTGACCCAGTACTCTGACAGGGTGATTAATGTGGCTCTAAAGTAAGATTCACAAGCATCAGCTCTTCTTATTACACACACACACACACACACACACACACACACACACACACACACACACACACACACACACACACACCTTTTATGCATCAGAAAAAGTACTTTATTGTTGGAACTTCTTGTGGAACCATTAGGCCTACATTTCTCTAAGCGTGTTTTTCTCCGGCACATGATAAATTACAGCTTATCCAATTAGCATTTGAATAATGTTGGCTTGGACAATCAGCATATTGTCATCACTATGCATAATTTGTCATTTTTATGTATATTTACAGTTACATTTAGTTACAGCATGTAGAGCGTCGGTGCGCTCTTTATTTTTTTAATGAAGAGATTCTAATATCATACAACTTTTTATTATGATTCTTTAATTACTTCTTTGTATCATACTTTATTAATACCTAACCACTAGATTTAAATTTACATCTGGTATTTCCTTGCCCAAATAGCAAAATATTAATGTTTAGGTTATTGTACATTTTAATATCTTTTAATATGCTATATTATGGTGTGAAGGTTTGCATTTGCTTGTTTGTTGTATGCGCTTGTACTCCACTGATGTAAAACAAATTGCTCCCAATGTTGACATAAATGGTAAAAGTAAAGTCAAATAAACCAATTAGTAATTTTAAATCAGAAACATTCAATTGTTTATGTTATACGTTAATTTGTTCAGTTAAAGTAAGCTGACTGCTGCAGCTACAGTGTTTTGTTGTGCTAGCAAGTCCATAGAATATCCTTATACTTCAACAAAACAGTCTTTATTATGGGCCATGTTTTAATATAGTGAACAATGAAACATCATAAACATTTCAAGTTACCAAATTACCCGTATATGAACTTAATTATATGTTGAGTGAACAAGCACCCTGACTTGCCAGCAGAGAATGCATCACCAATGAAGGCATGTGAAAGTGTGTGTGAGAACAGGTTGTGTTGTGTCATGATACAGTAGTCAGACACACACCCTCCATCACTGACTCATTTCTGCTGTCATCATTCTCTTTACCCGTCTGTGCAGGAGTGTCTCAGTAATTATCCTACATGCATACACCTAAACACACAAGTACACCTCTGCTGTCACTCGCCCGGTGTGTTTTCTCTCTCTCTGCAGTGTGAATATGCGAATTGAAGGCACTCCTGCCCTGCAGTGTCCTGTGAAAGCGATATCATCATGCTATGCATACATATATCAGCTTCCGTTCCCATCCACGCACGTCGCCACCAGTGATCAGTCTGTCAATCACAGTTTCTGTTATAACCACCCTGTTAAACCGTGCTGTAAAAAATGGCCAAATCCTGATCATACCAAGTATCATACCATTTTCCATTAAAACATACTGTTGAAAACAATGCATTTTGGGTCATATTTGTCGTTTTCGAGAAAATAGCCTATAGGAATGTACCATAGATTACAGTAAAGAACTGTACAATTAACAGTAAATTGCGGGACAATGTTTTATAGTGCAGTTTCGAGCCATAAATGGCTACAACAGTTGTCACTGTTAAAGATTCATTACAGTGTTGCCAGTATTTTACTGTAAAAAAGCCTGGTAACGGTGACGCGGTAACTTCTGTTGGCTCATCACAATACCAAAATTGTATTAGTTAATACCAATACCAGAGACATTTCACGATACTTCATACAAACCAACTTTATAACCAAATTGTGCTACTGAACACTCGTGTATTTAAAGGAATAATTCAATATTAATACACATTTTAATGAATTCAAATCGTGGAATGTAGCCTTCAAGTTCTGTAGACTTAGTTAAAACAAACATTGCTTCAGATTTAACAAGCAAAAGTCAACAGAACAAAGAAACAAATCAAGCAATACAACAGGATACAAATGAAGAAAACGGTATCTGCGCAGCACTGAAGTCGCTTTGTTGTGACAGACTTTACTACCGTATGATGCCGCATTTCCAAATGAAATGGCTACTGAACAAGGAAAAACTATATTTTTTTCACTGGTAGTTGATGTATTGTAAAATAAGAGCATTGCATACTGGAATTAGGGCAGATCTGAATTGGCTAAACTGAAGTGAGGCCTTGGAAACATCGCAGCAAATCCAATTCAAACATTCAGAAATAAAAGGACATTATCCGAACATTTCCCTAAAACAACACAGTTCAATGCATAATTCAAAATACGGGTAGAAGAAAAATCAATATGGAAAATTTCTTCATATTAACAGGACATTGGGTCTTATTTTTACAGACTTTTCTTTGATTGCATAAGTACCTGCTCTGTGTATTTCTTTTAACGATGACAGAAAATGTGCATGTGGTTGTAAACTTGCCATTTCTTAGTTTCGACACATTGTAAATGTTGTGTCCTGCTGAAGGCTGGTTGTTGTGAGCAATATTTGATTGGGTTTTGACATGTTAACCGAGCGGCTCTGAGCCCTAAAGCTGTCTTAATGGAGTGTGAACTCGCCAGTGGATGACAATCCCGGCATATCTTTATCCAGCTGCAAATCTGTCAGATTAGAGCACCAGTCTTGTGCTTAATGACTGCTGTGAAATCTGAACACATGGACTTTAGCAGCTTTCTCCCGGATAAATATGATAGCAGGCTCATGTCATCACTGAAGTACATTCCTGTTTGAACTAGAGATGTTGTATCGATGCGTATGCAGAATGTAGGAAGTCGATGTTTGGTGACAGTGCTGCAGTGTTTGGACAAACCCCTGAAGCAAACGTCTAGCAAACATTGTCATGCAGCATATGTTTTGAAGTCAGGCTCAATACAAATTTGATTTTTATAGCACATTTAAAACAACTGCCGTCGACCAAAGTGCTTACCAGCATAGATAATACAACAAAAGCAATTGCACACAGTCACACACATACAATTAAAACCTGTTCACTCAATCAGTTCTAAAAGCCGTACTAAAAAGATACGACTTCAAACTAGGTGTGATATATATATCGTCTGCGATAACGTCGTAATTGTTGCTTTAACCATGTGCGATTTGACATTATTGAGTATAGCCTATCCCTCACACACACACACACACACACACACACACACACACACACACACACACACACACACGTGATGTAGTCTTGTAGTCTTAGCTCTTTTACTAAACTCTAAACTCTAAACTCTAGACTAAACTCTTTTAGTCTTTATTCATTTAATTTAGTAATACATATCACAAGAGTGCAGTTTTTCTCCAAATATCAGCATGATAACAAATGTGATATTGATTTTATACAAGTTTAATAAACAAGAAGTTAATATTAAGTTACTTACATTTTAAACACCATATTGTCTGTTTTTGCACTATTTCGCCAACGAAAATTATTCAAAACAAAGCCACACACGGCGCTGTTTCCTTACTGAGTGAATCAGCTTTTTGAACGAATCAGTTGACTAGGACAAATTAAGATATGCTGCTTTCATGGAATGAATCAGCCAATTGAATGAATTGTTTGAATCTTAATGATTCGCTTATTAACAGTGACTTGCTTCACCTACTGGCGGGTTCAATTTCACATTTAAAGTATCTTTTCTTGTTTTAAATCATTTTAAATATCAATATTCAATATTGCAAAGATGAATTTTGTTGATACTGATTTCATTTGAGTGGTAACAGCCCAATTGTGTCTTATTTTTATAATTGAATTTGATTACATTATGAAATTGACACAAAAGATGATGCATGCATATAATTAGGTTAAAAAAAATGGCTTTATAAAGGTAAAAATGCCGTAAAAATCAATTGGAACATAAAAAATAATTTCTGTCACTGCTGTGAACTGACCATCACACAGTGTATGAAGAATATCAAAAACTTTTGGAGTCGGCTGTCCACGACAGTCCTAAACCTGCCAAAGTAATAAACACACAGCAAAATATCGTCTGATAATCGTTATCGAGAAAATCCCAGAAAATATCGAGATATAATTTTTTGTCTATATAGCACACCCCCACTTCAAACTAGACTTAAAAGCATCCACAGATGAGGAAGATTTAATGTGCATTGAAAGAGTGTCCATAAGTGTGGGGCTGCCACAGAGAAAGCCCTATCACCCTTTGATTTTAATCTCGTTTTAGGAACATTCCTAGAAGTTCTCATATTTATTGTGATTTGATAAGGTATCAAAAGGTCAACAATATAGTTTGGGGCAATACCATGCAATGCTTTAAAAACCTTCAACTAAACCTTTAACTCAATTCTGAATTTTACCGGCAGCCAGTGTAAAGAAAACAAAACTGGAGTAATTCTCTCTTTCTTCTTTGTACGAGTCAAAAGTCTGGCCGCAGTTTGTACGCAAAAAAGTCATTTTGCACTAATTGTAGACGAGATAATTGACCCTGTGAGATACCTATTTATAAATAACTACAGTAATCAATGCAGGATGCATGAATAACTGTCTCCAGGTCCTTAAAGGAGATAAATGGTTTCAGTGTAGAAATAGTTCTGAGTTGATAAAAAACAGCCTTAACAACACTAGTGACCTGTTTATCTAAAACCAAAGCCGAATCCATGATAACGCCAAAATTCTTGACATTATCTGAAACATTTATCGACATAGAGTCCGACCTACCTATAATTTCCTTAGAGGCAGAAGAGGGTCCAAAGACAACACACTCAGTCTTATTGGTATTAAGATGAAAGAAAATTGCTTGCCAACTATGCTTTAAATCACCTAGACACTATACAAGTGCATCAAAAGATTGAGAGCCTTTCGGATCTATTGGAATATATAACTGAGTGTCGTCTGCATATAAATGATACATGATATTGTATTTCTGACAATAAAATAGGCCCAAGTATGCAATAGGGGTGCACGATTTATCGAATCAATATCGTTATCGCGATATCACGTTGCTCGATATCAAATCGAAAGTTTCGCGATATTTATGCGATATTTTGTTTATGATGCGTCCGGTCCGACATGCACCATTGCATTTCCCCCGACTCATTTCCTGATTCTCCTTCTCCATAAACAACATGAAATCAAGAAGAGGGTTAACTTTTCATGCTACAGATTTCCCACAATGGTCAGAAAGAACAGGGGAGTTGCGTTGTTTTTCTCAATATGACTGTAGAGTCGCTACTCGCTCCAAAGCTAATCGCCGTCACTCTCTCACTTCTCCCTTGCTCTACTACCACACAGTCCCCACACACACACACTTGCCGGCTCTATGCACACACCAGCGCACAAGTATAAACATCAGGCCACCTGGCAACTTCATGCGTTTTCACTGATCGGATAGCTATCTGATTTATCAAAACGATATTCCTTTTACACCTGGTCACATAAATGTGTTTTTGCAAAACGGATATTAATCCGATCTTCAATTCCCGCACTATTGCCTATGCAGATTTAATGGAGTGCACCGTCACCTAAAGCAACAGTTAAATGAGCTGCATTTTACGATCATCAGCTAAAATGTCAAAATCAAATAACGCAATAAGAGAGAACGGCAACAGCCCTGTTAAGATCATTTCGTTTATTTACTTTTAATGAAGACAATTGTGTGTAAAGCCGCGCGTCTGCGACTTACTTTCACTTTGATTTGCGATAGTTTGCGCGTTGGCTTGATGAAGAGATGCTCAGCTGCTCATCTGCGGTGATGCGTGTTCCAGTTGCGCATCGTTGCATCGTCATATCTGGCCATAACATGACATGTAGTAGACTGCACTTTTTGGAGGAGTAAATTTTACATATGTGGTTTCAACAACGAGATTCATTTACACTTGCCCAGTTTCGTCTGGAATGCGGCCCAGACCTCCTCCTGAAGTGGTTTCAGCGATCGGATTCAAATCCGTCTCGAACGCGTTTCGGAGGCATTTACACCTGGTCTTTTCACGATCAGATAACTATCCGATCACAGAAAACGCATAAAGTGGCTAGGTGTGTTCTGTAGACTTGTTCTTTAATTATTGTTTTTTACACTGTAGTGTACAACCAGTAAAACATGTCCTGTTCTGTAGACATGGTTATTATTTATTATTCATGTTGTACCAGTCCAATATGTCTGTCAGTTGAAATAAACCTTATGTTGTAAGAAAACTTGTTTTATTTATTAATCTTTTTTGATGCATTTTCCCATAAGTTTTGTAGTTTTACATACGTTTAAAAATATCGAAATTAATATAGATATCGCAATATTCATTACCAATATCGCAATATCACCTTTTTGTCAATATCTTGCACCCCTGCAACCCTGTGGCACACCACATTGTAAATTAGCTGATGTAGAGTGGAAGTTTCCAATCCAAACCGAAAATGATCTATCCTTCAAATATGATTTAAACCAGTCTTAGGCGGTTCCCCTAATGCCAACATCTTCCAAACGGCGCAATAAAATACCATAATCAATGGTATCAAAGGTGGACGTGAGATCGAGTAAAATAAGGATAACTACCTTTCCAGAATCAACTGCTAATAAAATATCATTAAAAACCTTAAGGAGGGCAGATTCTGTACTATGAAGGGACCTAAAACCTGACTGGAACATATCTATAACAGTATGATAAGAAACATATCTTATGTTTTAGCTGTTGTGTTTTTGCACATTTCAGAGTTGTAACACTGCGAGTCTGTTATATTCTCACACACTGAGAACAATCTCTGGTCCACTGATCTTTTCTTTTCTTTCTGGAAAAGAGATCTGAAGATGCTTGTTGTTACATAAGGTGTGGCTTTGCGGCTGTTTATGTGGCTTCACATGTGTCCACCCACTCTTCCCACAATCCTCCTTTAATTAAATTCCCTCTCCCACAGCTCAGATGAACACAATGTTCTGAGAGAGCGCTGTCCATATGCCTCTTCCTCATCAGAGGGAAATGGGCACATTTGTGCTTCCAGACCAAAGTCTGTTCCAATCTTCATGCTTTGGCTTGCTTTCTTCAACGTCTTCATTAGCTATGTTTAGAATCAGCCTAATATTCGGTTAATAATCCAGCTCAATCAGCCAACATCTCAATTGAAATCGAAAGCAATCTGATTGAACTTCATGCAGGGATGGGAATCGTGAGGAATTTAATTTCGCTTGTTATTCAGGAATTCAAGTACAGTTGCATACAACTTTCAAAGTTGCCTACTATTTCACTCCACAGAAACATGCGTACCAGATGTGGGCCGGATCTGGGCCGAAACTATGTTGCTGTCAGGGTCACTGTTTAAAAAAGTAGTAAACGATTGTAAGCAAGAAGCAAGATTTCATTCCGAACACAACCATGTTAATGTTCTGCCTGTTATTTTTAGTTCATGCCAGTTCATGTGCTTGAAGGAACGTGTGTTGGTTTTCCTCAGAGCCATAGAGAGAAAGAGTTGCGACACTCTTTTATGTCCCCGCAATGGCTGTCACGTGGTTCATGTAAGCCCCAATAGTTCCAAAACATACGCTGGCTGTCATGTTCTTCTATGGGACAGACAGCAGCGATTGCATTATTGAACGGTAAATATAAAATAAAACACACACCCAAGTACTTTTTCAGCTGTTATTGCATTATTGCATTTTGTTAATGTCAGTTTTGCATTTGGAGAAGCATTTCTAATATTCTGACCACCTCATGTATGTAAATAGGGTTGACTAAAAAAAACTCTGAATACAATGTAGTGCAACATCACATTTAACTATGACCTCAGTATTGAATTTACACATTTCTGACTGGTAGCTAACGTTAGTGAAGTGTTGGGTCACTAAGCTAGCTGCAATTAACTAGTATCTTCCAATATACATTAACTAAAGATGGCTACATAAATTACTGACTAGATTCACGAGTTAATGCGTTCAAATGTAAAAAATGCAGTAATTTCATCAATTTACCAGCGAGCGTACTTCGGAAACACTGAAAATGAATGTGGTTCAGTGCTGGAACTATCAGTGTTTGGAACTATCGGCGACTCCACGACACGCGCTTCTTCCGCATTCCAAAGTTCCCATGACAGTCTATGGGAGTGTCGTAACTGTTTTTCAACGGCTCTGGTTTTCCTTTAGAAGGCCATCCATCATCTGGTGAAGGTGTGTCCCAGCGCTCCTCTCTGCTGGTTCACACAGGCTGTTCGCCGCTCGCTTAATAAGACAGCACAACAAATGGGCCTCGTCTCAGCCTCACAAATACCAATTAGAGCTGTGGGTGCTGCCGTGAGACCCTGCAACGTGTGGGCGGCACCATATGGACTCATGATATATGATATTACAGGAGTCTCCTGCAACACTAACAAATGTGTCATGGGGTTTCTCTCTGGTCTGAGGCCAGGTATTATATTAGGCCCATAATTATAATATTCATTGTGAGGAGCTAATGTGAAACCAGCCAGTGGAATCATAGGACCCAATTATTAGAACACAATAACATGGAAAATAATGTGTTGGCAACATTGTACTCAGCTGCAGGTCTAGCACTGATGGAGATAAATGTGGTTTCATCAAAGGCTCAGGTTTGTGAATATGCTGGGCAGATGCTGGAGGAAAATACTGGGGAGGAGGAATACCAGATTCCAAAATCCTACCAGATTCTAAATCCTACCAGATTCCAAAATCCTACCAGATTCTAAATCCTACCCGATTCCAAAATCCTACCAGATTTTAAATCCTACCAGATTCCAAAATCCTACCAGATTCTAAATCCTACCAGATTCCAAAACCTACCAGATTCCAAAATCCTACCAGATTCCAAAATCCTACCAGATTCTAAATCCTACCAGATTCCAAAATCCTACCAGATTCTAAATCCTACCAGATTCCAAAATCCTACCAGATTCTAAATCCTACCAGATTCTAAATCCTACCAGATTCCAAAATCCTACCAGATTCTAAATCCTACCAGATTCCAAAATCCTACCAGATTCTAAATCCTACCCGATTCCAAAATCCTACCAGATTCTAAATCCTACCAGATTCCAAAATCCTACCAGATTCTAAATCCTACCAGATTCTAAATCCTACCAGATTCCAAAATCCTACCAGATTCTAAATCCTACCAGATTCTAAATCCTACCAGATTCCAAAATCGTACCAGATTCTAAATCCTACCAGATTCTAAATCCTACCAGATTCCAAAATCCTACCAGATTCTAAATCCTACCAGATTCCAAAATCCTACCAGATTCTAAATCCTACCAGATTCTAAATCCTACCAGATTCCAAAATCCTACCAGATTCTAAATCCTACCAGATTCCAAAATCCTACCAGATTCTAAATCCTACCAGATTCTAAATCCTACCAGATTCCAAAATCCTACCAGATTCTAAATCCTACCAGATTCCAAAATCCTACCAGATTCCAAAATCCTACCAGATTCTAAATCCTACCAGATTCTAAATCCTACCAGATTCCAAAATCCTACCAGATTCCAAAATCCTACCAGATTCTAAATCCTACCAGATTCCAAAATCCTACCAGATTCTAAATTCTACCAGATTCCAAAATCCTACCAGATTCTAAATCCTACAAGATTCCAAAATCCTACCAGATTCTAAATCCTGGTTGTACAAAAATAGGGTGAATTGGGTGGGAAAAAAGACAGACCACACACATACAAACAATACAACAACAACAACAACAACAACAACAACAAAAGACAGTAAATCATCTCAAATATGTTATTGTCTGAGTAACGGAGTGAAAAGTGTAGTGTGCTGAAATGAAAATAAAAAGGACGAATGTGGAGGTAAATCTGCCACATGAAATTAAATGTGCATCTCTGCCTTAAGACACAAATTGTGTAAATCGTGGCTTCATTTTTTTCATTGTGAGAAGCACTGGGTGTGCCAGAGGAAACATGTCTTATTAGCAGCATTGCTATGGGCGTTCGGTTCACGGACACCAATTAGCCGTTGCAGAGGTGGGTCCTGCCCTGGGCCAGACACACACACACACACAGTCCAGTCCGCTCAGCTCTGTGTCACACTGACGTGAGCCCAGTTAGGAATCAACGCTATAGTCTTGTATCACAAATAGATTCAATACATAGTTATTACGCTCTAAAAAAAGGCTGGGTTGTTTCAACCCTTGTTTGACTATTTTAAACCCAACAATTGGGTTTGTCCATATTTGAACCAAACATGGGTTATAACAACCAAGCATTTTTTAAAGTGTACGTATAGATGGATAGAAACCGTGGTGCTCATTCACACAGTGACATGCAGAACAAGCAGACTTATGATTCAATAGCAATAGCTACTTTTAATTTATTCAACCAAAATGTTTTTCAAATCCCATGACATTATATAACGACTTTTGTAATATTATATACATGTAGTACTTATTTGTGTAATTACATTGTAACAACGTCTCTACTGGTTGGTAAAATATATATATATATATATAAATTAATAACTTTTTTACAACAGAAATGAACCATCACTGAACTTACTTTAAGCTGGACTGTGACGCTATTTTCTTCTAGACACAAATTTGTTGCATTATTTTCCTGTTATCTCTGTAAAGCTGCTTTGAAACACGTACTGTAAAAAGAGATATATAAATAACTTGACTTGACTTGAAAAAGGATTGAACACAGTTAACTCCGTCCTTGTGAGTCTGCACATTTTTATACTCTTGGGATCTTGTCTCTAGGTAGTTCACTGGGAGATGTTGAGTGTGTGTGTGTGTGTGTGCGTGTGTTTGTGTTTTGCCTCCAGCGACTGCAGATGAGCCTCTTATCTGTGTCCCGCGCTGACCCCTGACTGAGAGCCATCACAGACAGGACAGTTCATACAGCAGATACAACACTTACAAACACTAGCTAATCATTATCAATCTATTAGTGAAGGCATTACCTGGATTTTACAGCAGCCCTTAATCTGCGCTCACAATGACAGCGATTCAATCTGAGCTGTTGGTTTCTAATGGTGGTGTACAATTGTATCCGCAAGTGAATCGCTTTAGCTTTTGAGAAAAGTCGCCAGTCACAGCCTATCATTTTTAATCATTTTCACAAAACTTTCATGGATATTTTGTTAAATGAATATCTGAACGTGCAAAAAATCAAAAGAAAGAACAGACGTTCTGCTTTAATTCTAGATTCACGCATTCTTTCTTTTTATCAGCAAAAAAAAAGCAACATTTGGAAAAAAAAAGCTGATAAAATCCTGTTTTTGACTGCGTCCGGATGGGATTCAGCACGATGGTCAAAACACAGTAGATCGAGTCCATCAACACAGTGCAACAACCTCAGTTTTAAGGAGAAAATACTCAGCAATGGTGTTGACTTCATGAATTTACACATGGTTTGTCTTAAAGCATATTACAATCACCACATAGACACTAAAAGCTTGATTTTTCACCAACGGGGTCTTTAAAGTATATAATTTGTGTAATAATAAGTAGCCTTATAGGATCCAAAAGTCTACTTTTTTCACAAGGGTTGTCCTTTTAGGTGCCTGATAGACATGGACTCTGTGAAGTTGAATGAAAAATATTTGTTTGTCATCATTCAGATTTGAAATAAGGAAGCATTTGAATCATTTCCAACATGGCCATCATGCTTTTAAAGGGAGTTTGGTGACTTTGCCTGTTCTCTCCACCCATCACACTAAGCTAACGGCTGTTTGCTGCTCATAAGGACCAGTTCCAGTGTTGCCAGGGCCGTATTGTCACACTTTGTTATTTGCCTGGTCAAAAAAAGATGTTTTTTTGTGTAGGAGAGGCGAGAGTGATTGAATGTGTGATGCAGTGTTGTACGTCAGGTGTAGGACAGCGTCTCTAATAGCGTGTGTTTGAGGTTAATGTGTCTGGATAACTCAAGCTCTAGCTATTATGCTGTAGAGTTTCATTCACAGCGCTCACACTCTCTGGGCTCATAGAAAGGGCTAGTTGACATGTGTGTGTCACATCTCTGATTCACTTAAGAAAATAAACTCAACTATAATGGCCCGTTGAAAAAAACACTGCTCATGGCTTATCATTCAATCACAAGGGAGGCACATGAGTGTGTGTTGAGGTTAAATGTCTTCGAAAATGTGCAGTATGAATCACTTATGATGCTTAAATGTGTTTTTATGGCTCTGACCTGGATGATTGACAGACATACAGCAGTCATTGCTTGATTTAGTCACTCAGCCATTAGTTATACCAATAAAATAAATATTCAATGTTTGTATTGCATTCTATTTGAGGTCATTCTGGAACTTATCCCAGTATCTTGGATTGTAGACAGGGAACACCCTAGACACACACGTAGATATATAAACACACTCAACACAGGAAGATCTTGTAAACAGCACAGAGAAAGGCCTTGGGACTCGAACCAGGAACCTTCTTGATGTGAGCCACAAGTAAGTGACAAACCTGAAAACTTCTGGATGAAATGTTGCTGTCTAATGAGACCAAAATTTGGTTATTTGGCCAGATAGCTATCGAAACAACATATTACCATTATTCTACTAGCAATCAACTACGATTTCACATCTACAGACAAATAACTCTTAAAGTCTCTGTGTAGTCAATATTTGTATCCCTTAAAACTCATGTTTGATCACCAAAATTACATATTTAAAAAATGTGTTTCCTTAAAATGCCTTAAATATCTTGAATGTAACTCCACACCCTTGCCTCATTTAGTATGGGCGGTTCTATGAATATGCAAATGAGCCCCGCCTCCACTCACTCACTCACTCAGAGATCCACTGGTTGACGATCACACGTTGATCTGATTAGTTACAGGTTTGTGACGTCAGAAACACCAGCGATTTAAAAGCGTTTTTGAGACTGTCTTTGGTTCACTGCCGTTTTAAGCAGAAAATACTCAGCAATGCTGTCGACTTATGAATTTGCACACGCTTTGTCTTAAAGCATATTAAAAACACCACATAGACATATAAACAACATTAAACGCTGGATTTCACCACAGGGATTTTCACTTAGGCAGAATTTGTTTGTTGAAATGCAGTTTCCAGCTAAAATGAACACTAGAGGCAGTAAAACACCAAATACTTGTATTCCTGTTTGCACAAATTATCAATACAGGGGTGGTGATTATTGATTAATGAAGATGTATGTATTGTGTAATACTATGTGATGACCTTTGTGTACAACTTTGACATCTTGACATCTGCATCACATAACCAGCTCCACATGTATGGTATGTATGTTTTTCTAAAGTAGTAAACTTGCTCAGTAGCTCCCCTGGTACAACATTAACCTTGCCACGTGGAGAGATTGTGTACGAGTCCTGTGAAACACAAATTATGAATCATGTCACATTCAAATCCAGACTCAAAACACATCTGTTTAGCTGTGCATGTACTGAATGAGCGCTGTGCCACTGTGCGTTCGACTGTTTGTACTGTATTTAATTTTCTCTTTTTTATTCGATTTCTTTTGATTACTTTAATTTCTTCTATGTTCACTTTGAATGACTATTGTGTATGAAATGTGCTTTATAAATAATTAGAGATCGACCGATGTTTTTTTTTCACGTCGATGCCGATACCGATACAGACCTTTTGAAATCCGGGTCGGCCGATGGCCGATTAATGCTGCCGATTTATTTTGCCTGATATTTGGCCGATATGTGCTTGATCCAAAGTAGCTGAATGTAATGTCGCTTATTCAGGTTTTTTTCGAAGTTGGCAGTAACATATCAAAAGTTTTTAAGCAAATATAAAGGAGTTATAAGAATTGAATCCTTACCGTTATCTCCTTAGGCACTGGATGAGGTCTGCTCACTCGGCTGGAAAATGACTCTAGCGGCAGCGTGCGTCAAACACGTGCTCCACGACAACACTAGGCTGCCAACAGATGCGCCTGCCTAATAATCGGCTTGATATACTTGGATATTGGCCGATGCCGATTATGTTAAAAATGGCAAAAATCGGCCGATTAATCGTCCGACCGATGAATCGGTCGACCTCTATAAATAATCTTGCCTTGCCTGAAGTGGTCCGTTGTGGTTCGGGGTGGTTTGTGTGTAAGTGGGTCATGTAAAGGTGTTAGTCCTCTAGTGTTGTTGAAGAAGTCAGAGTCAGTGACAGCACTGTTCATCTTTGTCTTGCTTACAAAGGAAATAACATCCACTTTGTGGTGTTAGTGCTCTGACACAAAAAACTAGCGTTTCCATTGTCCTCTAAATTGTGCAAATCAAAATGGCGAATTGAAAATACGTCCAATGGAAACACGTCAATTCTGCAAAATCTCCCATATATCGCAAGAGTTTTAACGCTCGCATGAGGAGGTATTTCAGGCCATTCGCAACAGGAATATTTCGCAAAACTGCAATGGAAACAGTTTTTGTACATTTACAGTCAGCTGACGTACGTAACAGTCGATCGTTCTGTAAAGATGACGCAGTGTTTGAACAGAAGACGAGACCGTTCTTCATTAAACTCATAAATCACAGGAATACTGTATTCTACACAACAAAGAAATGCCACAGTTTATCAAGATCTTGAAGCAGAAAAGAGAAACTCCTCATATGAGCCGCTCACAGTATAAGAGTCTTTCCTCTCCATTAATGCTTGAATAACACGCCTAAGTCTCCTTAAATTAACAATAATGGCCAGTGCGGTGACTGAGATATACATAAACCTACCAACATCTGTCGCCATGATTTCTGGAATGATTATCGTGAGAGGAAAAAATGTAAATAATTTTTTATCGTCATTTAGAAAATAGCACAAAAGTTTTGCGCAAATCTGTAATGGAAACGTGCCTAGTTTTCAGGTTTGTCACATGGCTTTTAGCAGACTCCTGGCTTGATGGGAGGTATAAATAATGTATTATTGAGCCAGAATCTGTAGTGCCAACGGTCATGAATTCTACACAGAGAGCAACAGAAAGGATTTTTTTTTTGTTCCCCTACAGATTACATCTCTCTTTTGCTGGAAAACGACAGCATACAATGCAAAACATCACTGATTGGTTTGTAACTAACACTTTCTTATTAATGCTTCCAAAACTAACTACAAAAACTTGTATATGTTAGCCAGCTTGATAACAGATTGTTGACATTGTCAGAATTTGCGACAACATTTAAATTGTCCAGGCATAAAAATTGATGTACTGTACATGTTCAGTGAATGTACTGTGAGATTCGTCGGCTGCGTTTACATGCAACCAATTAATTCGTTAGTAATCGGATTGACGGCTCAATCGGACTGAAAAGCCTTGGGCTCGATGCGAATGACCGAATGGACATCAGGCAAGCTCTTTTGTATCGGTCCAGTTGGTACTTGTACTCTTAAATATGCACATACCAACATCGAGTAGCGGCCAACGATCATTGGTTTAATGCTGCTACAACATGAGACACAGATCACAATATCAAGTTTGGTGACACTTAACAATGCAAGTCAAGTGACATAAATTGTAAGGCCTTCATGTAGAACTGAGAAGAAAACACAAGCGTTGAGTACACGGAGGATTTAAGCGCACTCTCCTCTTGCAGTGTAGGGATTTTGTAGCCAATTAGTCTATTAGTTCATTCTGTCGTTTCCCCACAATGGATGTCTGTAAATTAGTTATCATTATAGTGCAGATTGCATTGGGAATGAAAAAGAAAACAGGGATGTCAATGCGTTTCTTCCAGAGAGGTTGCTGATGTCTTGGTCTTTTTTCTTACGTCTGTGCTCTTGTTCTGTTTGGACAGCCTTGTGTTTGTGCAGTCTTTCTTACACTTGACGTCATGGAGCTCCAGAGCTCTTGCATTTAGCAAGATTGCAAAATTCAGAGCTTTTTTGCATTTCTGTAAAACCTCTCCAGCTTCTGTCTTCCTAACAACTTCCTGTCAAAACACCACAAGATGAGTCTTCATCACACAGGACAGATCTGATCGTGTCTGTTGTAGCAGCGGGGCCTCACATAGTCGCGGATGTTTTACTGCACATTGATGAAATTGAGCAAAGATGGGTTTTAAATCAACAGGTGTACCTTGTTAATGTATTTAGTGTGATCTCAACATGCCTGCGTTTGAAACAACAGTCCATGTACAGTTTTGTGGCCATTATACAAACATATCTGATCACAGAATACAATCAGGGTCTGTACTATATCTATATAATCACTATATAATATGTGATTCTTCTTCTGGCAAAAGAGGAAATGAAAGCTTTTCTTACCTCTCACACACTTTTTGCCGTCAACTATCTATTCATTTCTGTCTCCTGTCAGGTCGGCATATGTGGTTTTTATTAGTGATGATTTCTAATGGATGCATCACTATTACTATTGCTGATAGTTAGGGTTAATGATTTAAACAAACCCCAAACACTAAGTATCAAACTTATACCAATAACTTCCAATAGCTTGTCCTGCACCATCTGTGCTAGTAAGTTTTTATATCAGAATTGGCTGATATACTTGCATTTTTGATGTTATCGTTATCGGCCCGATAAGATAATTTGTCTGATATCTTAAAGCAAATAATGTGTTATTTCCTTCAGCTGAGACACTTCAGATGCGCACTGTTCTACATGATGGATTTGAATTGCTTGAAATATGATTGAAATCTCTTCAGTAAAGGAAAATACAGTAAAGTGCAACAGTCTGTCATATCGGCTACGTAAAATTATAATGAGAACATTATTATAATTGTGTGTTTGGGACGTGGATTTTAATGGTGAGACTTTTGTTTTTATAATCAGGCTCTCAAAAAAGGATTTAGATTTATCGGCCAATATATCGGTTATAGGCTTTCAAACACAAAGAATTATCGGTTATCGGTATCGGCCAAAATGTCCATATCGGTGCATTTTTTTATAAAATAAAAAAATTTGAAAAAAATTAAATTTGATGAAAAAAATTCCCACAGATTTAAATTACAGGACGGATCTAAGCCATATCCAGAGAATAAAATATCAGTGCAGATTTGGGGGTGGGCTATTTTAACTGGTGGACCTGAGCACAACCACTAAAAACACCCCTTAACAACTACACAGAAACACACTGGCAACCGCCCAGAAAACCCTAGCAAGAAGCAACCACCGAAAACCAAAACAAATAGCAACATAGCAGTAGGCCTATGATTAATGAAACTATCATCTCCTGTGGTGGAGTGTGTGCGTATATCTGTAATCTGACAGTGCGTGTGTGTGCTAGTGTGTGTGTGTGTGTGTGTGTGTGTGTGTGTGTGTGTGTGTGTGTGTGTGTGTGTGTGTGTGTGTGTGTTTGTGCTCTTTAATAAAGCTTCAGTGTGTATTAAGCATGCCCTCAGCATAAGACTGATCCTCTATCCCAGCGGCCATCATCTGGATATGTTACGAGTGATTTTTGCACTAAGCTCAGAGATTGGTACACGGCTCAGAGACATTGTGATGCAGTTCGCTGTGCCACCTGGTGGGTACTCACTAGGGCAGAGCGGCGTGGGCATCTTTTGTAATAGGAAGAATACACTCCCTGTGATAAATCCCTTCTGGTTACGCTTGTCAGCTTTTATACAGTTTTGCTGGCAATTAATTTTCATAAAATAATCAAGATTTCTTCCATTTAATTGAGTCTTGTTGTGTTCATGTCAGGTATAGATGTGTCATAGGGTAGGATGAGATTACTAATCATATAATTAATAAATAACATGCATATAGCCAGAGTTATGTGGACACCTAAACACACCAGTCAAGTTCTTCCACTTCAGACTCGTATCCGAATACACTCATAGATTACATTTGAATAATGCGTCATAAAACAAGACATAAAACTTTTCAATCCTAAAACAAGCTACAGTATAAGTTCCCTTTCAAGGGAACTTCGAGCTGCGTCAAACGCTGTGGGAACGCCCCTGCGTTGTGCGTCATGAAGCACGTATGGAATCAGCCCAATGGAGAGACGGAACGTCATAGGTGGGTTTACGTCATCGACCAGGAAACTATAAAGCAGACTCAGGTAGCAGACTCCCTTTCGAGGCAGGGGCCGAGGCCGGGGGAATGGAGTGGAGCTCCTTTGGTTGAGTTTCGGTCGCGCCGAGGCGGACCTATTCGCTTCCAAGGAGATATCGCACTGTCGTCTATGGTTCTCTGTCAGTCATCCAGCCCCTCTGGGGTTGGACGCTATGGTGCAGCCGTGGCCGAGGTCGTGTCTGTACGCTTTTCCCACGATTGCTCTGCTACCAGGAGTTCTGGAGAGGGTTCGCTGGGACGGGGTCAGCCTACTATTAGTAGCCCTGTTCTGGCCGGCCCAAGTTTGGCTTGCGTACCTGATTCCTCTCCTGGACGGCTCTCCTCTGGAGCTCCCGCTCAGGAGGGATCTACTCTCTCAGGCGGGCGGCACAATATTTCACCCCCGCCCAGAGTTATGGAAACTGTGGGCTTGGCCTCTGAGGGGGCCCAGCTCTTAGATTCCGGTCTCTCAACCGAGGTTGTTGAGACCATCCTTCACTCCAGAGCTCCATCCACAAGGAAGCTTATGCCTAGAAGTGAAAACTTTTCACTTCTTGGTGTGGAGAACACCTGCAGGACCTAGTTAACTGCCCAGTGGGTGCAGTGCTGGAATTCCTGCAGGACCGTTTCTCCACAGGGTTATCCCCCTCCACACTAAAGGTGTATGTGGCGGCACTGGCTGCTTACCACGTCCCTTTTAAGTGGAGTTTCTCTTTGGAGACACACGCTTATAACTCGTTTCCTTTGTGGCTCTTTGAGGCTGAGGCCAGCAGTTCGTACGAGGGTGCCGACCTGGGATCTGGCCATTGTACTGGAAGGTCTTTCCCTAGCTCCTTTCGAACCTATCGAAGAAGTTCCTGAGAAGTTTCTCACTCTGAAGTCTATCTTCCTTCTTGCTATCTCCTCATTTTAGAGAATCGGAGATTTGCAGGCTCTGTCGGTTGCACCCTCGTGCCTGGAATTTTCGCCTGGTATGGTTAAGGCTTTTCTATACCCTAGGCTGGGTTATGTTCCTAAAGTCCCTACTAATGTTGTTAGACCTACAGTTCTGCAGGCTTTCTGTCCTCCTCCATTTCTGTCGTCAGACCAGGAGAAACTTAATTTGCTCTGCCCAGTGAGGGCGTTAGACGCTTATGTCCACAGAGCTGCCATGTGGAGGAAATCAGTACAATTATTTGTATGTTTCGGGCACCCAGGAAAGGGTGTCCTGTGTCTAAACAGAGTATGAGCAAGTGGGTTGTCAAGGCCATCTCACGTGCTTATGAGTCGGCTGGTCAGCCTTCACCCTTGGCGGATATTCAAAATAATTAGCCAAGCATTAATACCATTGATCAGCCCTACCAAACGTGGATGTTTTTTCACTAAGAAACAAACATTATGTTATTTGATTGATATTGTGAAGCTGCTTTGATGCAATTTATATTGTGAAAAGCGCTATATAAATACACTTGACTTGACTTGACTTGGCTGTACGAGCCCACTCTACTAGGAGTATGGCTGCTTCCAAAGCTTTATTGTCAGGAGATCCCTGAGTGATATTTATGATGCGGCTCGATGGCCTTCACCGCATACGTTTATTAAGTTCTATGATTAGACTTAAGCTCTACCCCTGGGGCACAGGTGCTCTCGTCCTCAGTGCGCTAGTTCTCACATGACGGTCACTTGCTCCTATGGCGACGTTTGACGCAGCTCGAAGTTCCCTTGAAAGGGAATGTCTCGGTTACGTATGTAACCCTAGTTCCCTGATAGGGAACGAGACGCTGCGTCGTTCTGCCATACTCCCGGCATTCCCGTTAGCGCTTCCTTCAGGCCTATCAGAAGCTGATGCGCTTGTGTTTTTGGGGTGCTTTATAGTTTCCTGGTCGATGACGTCACCCGCCTATGACGTTCCGTCTCTCCATTGGGCTGATTCCATACGTGCTTCATGACGCAGCGTCTCGTTCCCTATCAGGGAACTAGGGTTACATACGTAACCGAGACGTTGCATTGGCATAGCAGGACCAGTGTTTCACACAGGAGTTTTGGTGAATCTGTGGAGGGTGTACCTTGATCCCTCTAGGGGGGGGTTCGGGGGCATGCTCCCCCGAAATAAAATGTTGTGCTTTTTAATGTTAATGTCTTTTTATTGAGAGTTCAAAATTAAGAGCTCCAACCCATATTCAGTGTGCAAGTTGAACAAAGGTGAACAACCTCTTTTAGTTGTGATATAGTGTCTGTCTACATTACACTACTACATAATAACAGTTATAATATTAATCCCATGATAGTTATATACATATACTGTAAAACAAATGCACCGAAAAATAAAATAATTCATAATTAGTTTAGTAGTAATTTCTATACTTGATGATCTTTTATTTTTACGTTAACTGCATCAAGCTTTTATTTTAGCGGAAAACATGGTTTCCAAACACGTTTCATTACAATCCTAGTAAAATGTGTAATTACACATCATCATGTGTAATCATGTATCGGCCCAAATAGCATGTCGGCCCACCGGAATGGCCAGTCCAGCCCTGGCTATTGGTATCGGTATCAACAATACAAATTCAATAAAAATAGCTATTATTGGTATAAGCAATACAAATTCAATGAGAATTGGTATCGGTATTGACAAGTACCTGTATCTGACACATTCTGGAAAAAAAGTGGTATCGGGACTTCCCTATTAAACACTATTGAATATGATTGGAAATGTAAAGTATATGGTAATTGCAGTTTTCTAAAATAATCACGTAATCGTGATCCAATTATGAAAGGTTATGTAGTATTATGTAGTAGGCAGTAGCTCTGCTTCTGTTTAATTCGCAGGAGCGCTACCGTCCCGTCAGAGTGTGTGTGTGTGTGTGTGTGTGTGTAAGGAGACCCTCCAGCTCTGACTGAGGACAGAAAATAGGTCAGGGAAAGGTTTACTCACAATGCATAAAACTGTTGAATGTTTGTTGCCCACGAGAGAGGGAAAGAGCACTCACAGCTGGAAACACAGCCCACCCACTCTATCCTAATGTGACACGACAGAATGAGTCAATTAGAGAGGGAATGACCATGCAAAGGAGTAATGAAATGAGAGAGGACACTAGAGGATTCATTCACTCTAATCTTTTTAAACATTCTGTTGTCACGATTAATGTGTTGATCTGGGACATGCTCTCACCCACATGCTTTTCACTTTCACAAGTTTTTCTTAGTATTGTCAGATATGCCATGTTTACTGTGCATTGCATAATTAAATGTGGGATTTTCTTGGCCCAATCTCAGGGAAAAATACTTTTCTGAAGTTTGAAAAGTTTTGAAGAAATCATTTTCCCACCTCATGCCTTCCATCGGACAATTACATTGTAAATATCATGAGGCTAAATAGATAAAGATTGTAGAGAAACTTGCCTTTGTTTGAACCATGTGGTCAGAAAGATTTTGAAAATGTTATCCCACAAAAATGAAAGAAAATTCAGACCAGTAAGGGAAACAAAAAGTCAAGGACAAATCCAAATCCTGCATTTTCACAGACAAACATATAAACACATTTTGGTTGAATATAACCCAATTGTAATAGATTTTGTGATGAATTGGGTCATACAAATTCATCGAGTGCTAATTCAAAGAAGAAGAAGAAAAAAAATATTAAAACAAAAAAGAAAACAAAACAAAAAGTTTTCCCAAGGTTTTATTATTCTCCTCGTGGCGGTCAAAAATGACAGAAATTATTTATTTTTATTTAAATAAAATGAATGTACTATATTTAAGTTCGATAATGTTTTTATTTTTATTTTAATATTTTGTATTTTAGGGGATTTTATGCTACTAAATTATATTTATGCTGTATTTATAATCCATGTATTCACTTTTTGAGCATAGACCCGAAAATTACATTTCCAGCTTAAACTGGTAAATCTCGAATGCTTCAGAGCAACAGACTGAAGTTTGATCTCTTTTCAAAGAACACACTTGGCAGATTATTGCTGAAATGAACAAAGTTAAGTAAACTTAAAAGAATTTTGCGTTTATTGTTATGAAAAATGCACAAAACTACTTTTTTAAATTTGTATATGAAATATATATTCTCAAAAACATCAAAAAACCATTCATCTAAACAAGTTGTGTTCAAAATTTGAGGTTGATATCTAAAAAAAAGAGCTTTCAGTGAAATGTAGTTTGGCTGCAGTACCAAACGCTTCCACTAGAGGAAATTCGTCTCCCCTTCATTTCCAATGCGCTCATTTTTGACCGCGAGGAGCACAAGTGAGACTGTTTTTGTCAGGACCATTTAACCTGTTCGAATCATGTCCATGATTGTTTTTTTTTTTGTTTTTTTTCACATAGCAAGTGCTAAAACCTTTACCAAGTTGCGTACCATTCCGATGAAGTTTGGTCAAAAAATGACGAAGAGCACCAATGAATTGAATGAAAACTTTACGCCATGTCATCCTGAACCAGACTTTCACTCTTCCTACAAGAACTATGAAAGAGGAATGATATGTGGCCCTGGTGACATAAAAGAATAAAATGTGTGCACTATAACACCAGAAATATGTTTTAAAGCCATTGCCTTAAAAAATAGATTTTTTCTGTGGACTTTTTTTTGTCAACCAACAAAAGGATTTTGGAAAGGACTTGTTTTTGTGTTTTTTTCCCCCTTCTTTATAAACGCTGTCTGATAGATAACATCCATACTGTCACGATTTACTGTAAACTTCAAAATCCTCTCCAAACTATGATCCAGAAACACACATCTCAGTGATATTGATATGCTGGAAGGAGATACACACATCTCAGTGATATGAATGATCTGCTTGGTTGCCTTGGTGACAGCAGGGGACCACTGGGTTTGCCTTGAGAAACGCATTGGGGAATTCACCCACGCATGGAGAAGGACACACACACGCGCACGCACACACGCGCACACACACACACACACACACACACACACACACACACACACACACACATTTAGTGCATTTAAAGAATATGAACTAATATTGAATAATACAATATAGTTACATTTATAATCAAGTACTGTACGTGTGCTTTGGAGTTAGTCAACACATCAAAATAAGTGTACTTCATTAAAGCATGGCAAAAGACTATTAAAACATCATTTAAATGAGCTTTAAATTTAACATTACTACAAAGTGCACCTTTTAAAATAGTACTTAAGTGCATTAAGAAACAGTCATTAACGTTTACCCTCTTTAAGTGGCCAATCATTTAATTAATGTAATATTATCTGCAAGTAAAATTTTTGTACAAATATATTCCATATTTACAAATATACATGAACTCCGTAGTGAGTGTTTAATGTGTTTATGCAATATAATCGTCACAGATACAAGGGATTTCAGTTGGTTTCCGAATGTCAATTTGATAAACTTTTGTAAACCTAGCCAGTAAAATCACAATGAATTCACTGCAATATTTCACAACTGCAAAGCATCCAATGCAATTGGATTGCAATTTTGATATTTTCGCTTGATATTCGCTTTCAATCCCACAATGCACTGTTGACGTCTTTCTCTCTTTTGACTGCCGTTATCAATCTCTCTTTTTCCCTCTTTTTGAAAGTTGTGAATACTCTATTGTGGAGGTTTTCTTTTGCTATTTAATTAAATGGGAACACAAAAATTATATTTAATGTAGTCACTCGGCGCCAGTGAACACACACCGTCAGATCAAGCTACGAAGCGCTTTCGCTTTTCTAGTTACAACACAAAAAAACATGATACAGTTATCGCCTTATCAGACTACAATAAAACTATTTGAAAACAATGTCATAAAACGTCACATTTACCTCAGAAAAGAC
>CM060618.1:4010000-4240000 GCA_030578275.1 Meda fulgida
CACTTTTAATGTGAAAGTGCCTGTACATTTGCCAAAAATAAAACTTTGGAGGTTTTTTTGTTCAGCCCGGGTGAGAAATAGTAACGCAAAAGTTACATAATGCATTACACAATTAGTTACTTTTTAATGAGTAACGCAATATTCAAACACTACTTTTAAAAGTAACTTCCCCCACATTTTGAAAGTGACTTCCATGAGTACCTCCCCTCACAAAAGCATGCCATAAGTGGTTGCCCTTTCTTAATGTGTGCTATCTAAAGGAAAGATTTGCACCATTTGACTGCCGCGTGTCTACACAGTTATTCAGGATCCTGACCCAGAATACTGACTTCTACCAACTGCCTTTATCCGCTGAGTAAATGGAGAAACAGTGACATACCAACTTAAGTTTGTGCTTGCAAACATGAATGCTTGTATGTCAAACCTCATGAATGAAGAGGAGAAGACTCAACTGAGCAGCTTATGAATGCATAAGATGTACGGAAATCAGTTAATTGGATTTACAAAAACACAACTGGACCTGCCCCTCTTAAGATTGATCATCAGATACCCACATCAAGTCAAGTCAATATATTTGTATATTTGTCAATACATTGTTGCAAAGCGTGTGTAGGCAGCTTTACTCCTTTATAAGATCAGTCTATTTCACTAAAGTATCTGTTGTCTTCCCAGTAGAAATGATTTCTTAGTGGGATTGACAACAGCCAATTTCACCTTTCTACATGAGTTGACCTATGTAATTATACTGTGGACTGATGCACACCAAGCCTGTCTCTGGAAATTATACAGGTATAATTTGGCAGATTTGTTGTAGTTCTGTTCATTGGACGCTGTTGTTTTTGATTCTCATCCAAGGATTGCCCTTAGGTTCAATGTCTTGCACTTATCCAGGTGTACATGTTTCATCTAGTTCACCTCATCCCTTGAGCAATATTGATATCTAACCTGATATCGATTATCCATGTTGGCTCAGCCACCTTTGCTTGGTCTAATAGAGGCAACGTCTGGCACACAGAGATCGTGTCTCTACGGAAGTAAAATAATGCCAAATGTTTTTGAAACAAAAAGCCTGTTGATTTGCACTACTTGAAAAAAATATGCATTGCATTAACCCTGCTTGTATTTTAATGCATTGTATTTTTAGGGTTTGCATTTTTATGGGCTGAAATTCAGCATGGTTGAATATTTAAGCTGTGAATATTTAAATTCAAAACATTCGAAACACATTTTCATTAGTAAAATTTCAATAATCCATATTAACCTTTCATATTTCACTTCCAAAATATTCAAACTGATTAAAAATACAACCTATAATATTCAACAGGCGGTTTTCGGTCCATTTTTATTTCGCTTTGCAAATTCATTTCCACAAATTCAGTGGTTCAAATTCGACAGTAAATTCAACGTTGACGTCCAGGAACTGCAGGAAAAGCAGTAGATTACCGAGCATAATCTCCATCTGCTGTTAGTCGACCTCACCAGCAGGGGGTGCAAGCCCGTGTTGTTGACGAAGACCAGAGCAACAGTTAGAGCAAGCCATTCATTCATAAAAACTCATTTACAACAATTGAGCATGCATTAAGTTTTTATGAATGAATGGCTTGCTCTAACTGTTGCTCTGGTCTTCGTCAACAACACGCGCTTGTACCCCCTGCTGGTGAGGTCGACTAACAGCAGATGGAGATTATGCTCGGTAATCTACTGCTTTTCCTGCAGTTCCTGGACGTCAACGTTAAATTTACTATCGAATTTGAACCACTGAATTTGTGGAAGCGAATTTGCAAAGCGAAATAAAATGGACCGAAAACCGCCTGTTGAATATAATAGCTTGTATTTTTAAAATGTTTGAATATTTTGGAAGTGAAATATGAAAGGTTAATATGGATTATTGAAATTTTACTAATGAAAATGTGTTTGGAATGTTTTGAATTTAAATATTCACAGCTTAAATATTCAACCATGCTAAATTTCAGCCCATAAAAATGCAAACCCTAAAAATACAATGCATTAAAATGCAAGCAGGGTTAATGCAATGCATATTCTTTTTCCAAGTAGTGCAATTCAACAGGCTTTTTGTTTCAAAAACATTTGGCATTATTTTACTTCCATATGTCTCACGTGTAGGCGGGATAATGTTACAGCAAAACCAGACATCTGAAACCTATGGGGCATTCCCCTGAAAGGAACAAATAGTCTGAAGGAGGGCTGTTCCAGAAGGCTATTGTTTTTGCTACTATTCAAAGTGCAAATCATTTGCCTAGCACTGTTTACAATCAACAAAAGTAGGGGCTCCAGACTTCTCCAAGACTTACTTTGATGGTTTGCTGAAGGGTTAAGGTCATTGCAAACGAGTCCAAAATTGTCACACGTTAAAAAATAATTACGACCTCACGTTGTGTCAGTTATGTTGACACACTGACTCCGAAACATTCGTACATCATAAAAAAGTTAGATTTTCTGCATATTTCGCATCCGTAGTAAGCATTTTGAGAGGTGTTTTGACAATTCAGAGCCACTGTACATTGCTGTACTGTACTGTTCAAGATCAATTGGTTCACGGAAATTGCTGGTCTTGTTTAAATATGTGGGTCCAGTATCTCTAGAAAAGCATCAAACTGAGCCACTGATTCCTGAAGTAAACTCTGAATCCCTTTGGGATAATCCCGCAGTGAACTCTCCTTCCTCTCTTCGCAATCTCAGGATTATTATATGGACCCAATATTTCCTCTTTCCTTTTCTCTTTTTAAGAAGAGAGAGAACAACAAAATCATCCTCACTACTTGAAGACTCCATTTTGTATTGTTTTGTGATTTTAAGAATCTGACTCAGTGTGCAAGGTTTCTGTGCAAGGACCATTAGGCGTTCAGTCAGTCCAAGGCTTTCACACAGGATTGTCAAGGCACAGCATAGGTGAGACAAAGTGCCCTCTAACTCGTTTTGTGTGTCATGGCTTCACCTGGTGTCTTGTTTAAGGTTATTCCCTTTGAGCAAATCTGGCCAGGATCAAGTGTGAGAACCTGCATCCAACGTTGCACATTCAGTGTTAGTGACGCTCCAGCTGTAGTGAATCTGGCAGAAATTTTGCGTGAGAACGCTTTGGTTGGTATTGAATGAGACTTTGTGCTTCTCATATAATTTATTCAGCAAGTTGGGGCAGACGACCAGAAGTCTCTGCCAGAGGAACGTTTAATACGACTTGAAGAGCAATTACGAGAGGGTGCTATTCAATCTCATTGCTTTCCCTGAGAGATAGAGACGTTGCCAGAGAAAACAAAGCATTTATGGGTCGTCCCCTTGAAAGACTGAAGCTACTGGTGTTGCTCCGAGAACAGATGTTGCCACTAGATAACAACCAACAAATAACCATAAATACTAATATTCTCTTATAAGCCACAGTCACAAACTCTCTCGCTCTCTGTGTGTGGTTTATCAGGCATTGGCTTTGAATTATGCTCAAATATCTTCAGCTTCCACAGCTTCACTTCTTCACATATTGTACACCCACACGCAGACATGAACTGTCCTTATGCGTTGTATGAGAGGAAGATGATTATCATACAGCTGTGTGGCATCTCCATCCCTCAGTGACACAAAAGTCCTGTGAAGATGATTGATTCACACCTGCGTATTCACATCTGCTGAGCTCCACTTATATGTACCTGTGACATCTGGAGTGCAGGACTGATGGATTCACCATGTGGTCTTGACAACAAACACACTAGTCTCCTGCTTTTATTTGCTTCATCGTCCCCAAGATGGTATTTGAATGTTACCATGCTGATGGTTTCCAGCAGGTTTTTGATCGTGTAACCTGTTGGAAACTAATATGTTTACCAAACGGCAACCTCTCTCTTGAATCCAAAGCGGAAGTGACTTAAACTTCAATTCATCGACTGGCCACTAGAGACAGGCTCCAGAAGAGAGTCAATCCCATAGACATCCATTTTAAATTCCCAACTTTACACCAGAAAAAAAAAACATGTTTACAGCCTGGAACAAAAAGTGGTTTTGGTCTATAAAGCTAATTTTTTCTCTTCATGATGACTGTAAGAGGGTGAATTTTTTTATAACTCATCCATTTAAATTATATTAAGCCTTAAAGTTCTGCATAATTAAGGGTGTGGCCACTTGAGTGATAGGTGGATTGCCGCTGATATCACTGCTAGCCGTTTGTCTGTCTGTTAGCATCACGTCTCCTCAGCCACGTCTCCTCCAAATCCACCTCTTCGCACATTTTCGTTTATCCGGGAGTTCCAAGATGGCCGCGGCCGGCTACACACTTGTCATCCTGACGATGTCTCAGTGATTCTCTTCCTGAAGATGTCTCAGTGATTGTCTTCCTGAAGATGTCTCAGTGATTGTCTCAGTTATTGTCATCCAGAAGATGTCTCAGTGATTGTCTTCCTGAAGATGTCTCAGTGATTGTCTCAGTGATTGTCTTCCTGAAGATGTCTCAGTGATTGTCTCAGTGATTGTCATCCAGAAGATGTCTCAGTGATTGTCCTCCTGAAGATGTCTTAGTGATTGTCTTCCTGAAGATGTCTCAGTGATTGTCTCAGTGATTGTCTTCCTGAAGATGTCTGATTGTCTTCCTGAAGATGTCTCAGTGATTGTCTCAGTGATTGTCTTCCTGAAGATGTCTCAGTGATTGTCCTCCTGAAGATGTCTCAGTGATTGTCTTCCTGAAGATGTCTCAGTGATTGTCTCAGTGATTGTCTTCCTGAAGATGTCTCAGTGACTGTCTCAGTGATTGTCTCAGTGATTGTCATCCAGAAGATGTCTCAGTGATTGTCTTCCTGAAGATGTCTCAGTGATTGTCTCAGTGATTGTCATCCAGAAGATGTCTCAGTGATTGTCTTCCTGAAGATGTCTCAGTGATTGTCTCAGTGATTGTCTTCCTGAAGATGTCTCAGTGACTGTCTCAGTGATTGTCTTCCTGAAGATGTCTCAGTGATTGTCTCAGTGATTGTCATCCAGAAGATGTCTCAGTGATTGTCTTCCTGAAGATGTCTCAGTGATTGTCTCAGTGATTGTCTTCCTGAAGATGTCTCAGTGACTGTCTCAGTGATTGTCTCTGTGATTGTCATCCAGAAGATGTCTCAGTGATTGTCTTCCTGAAGATGTCTCAGTGATTGTCTCAGTGATTGTCATCCAGAAGATGTCTCAGTGATTGTCTTCCTGAAGATGTCTCAGTGATTGTCTCAGTGATTGTCATCCAGAAGATTTCTCAGTGATTGTCTTCCTGAAGATGTCTGATTGTCTTCCTGAAGATGTCTCAGTGATTGTCTCAGTGATTGTCTTCCTGAAGATGCCTCAGTGATTGTCTTCCTGAAGATGTCTGATTGTCTTCCTGAAGATGTCTCAGTGATTGTCTCAGTGATTGTCATCCAGAAGATGTCTCAGTGATTGTCTTCCTGAAGATGTCTCAGGGATTGTCTCAGTGATTGTCTTCCTGAAGATGTCTCAGTGATTGTCTCAGTGATTGTCTTCCTGAAGATGTCTCCGTGATTGTCTTCCTGAAGATGTCTCAGTGATTGTCCTGTGTGTGGACAGTGTCAGTGGAGTGTCAGGAAGAGGAAGCTGTGTTTTGGAGGATGTAAGTTGATGGCAGTAATGAACTCGCAAACTGGTTTCAGCGCAAATACCACCTTGCAGCCAATTTCATTGGTTACGGATGGGGTTAGGGGTTATTATTATTTGTTGTAGTATCAGGCATTCAGCACTGTGCTTGACATGAGTAATTAAATATTTTGGGCTGAACTGGTTTGGGGGAAAAAATCACCTGATTGCTACAGGCTAACTGAAAAACGAAATCCAAGATGGCGGGCAAGTTAAAACGAATGTAAATTATATTTGTATTTAATGCTGAAAGCAACAAATGAAATAGTTTATTGGAATTTATTGTGAGTCGAGTCTCTCATGCACTTCCTTATGAGGTTCCATTGCACTCATCTTAGACGGCATCATTCACCATCTATGATTCAATTGTTTTATTAGTTCATCACAATTAGTATGTGTCATGTTTTCATATGGTCCAATTCATTAATACATGTCTCATCATTGACATCACTCACACTCAGTCTGTCATGTGTCAGGATGATGTAATGGGATGAGACGCCACACTCGACACTATAAATCTAAATGACTGAAGCCCGATATGAATTGAAGGGTGGTGTTTGTATGGAGCTGTTGGATTGGAGTCATTCCCAGCTCTCGGCTGTTTGTGGGAGGCATGTGTGTAGCTAATGTAGCTGATTCTGGTGACATTTACACAGATCCCCCTCTCATCTGTGTGTAATACAAGAGACCAGCACAAGAGAAGCTTCCAGTAGCCTGTGAGGACGCTTACTCCATTTGTGTCTCCACTTTACTGTTAATTTCATGAGAGAGTTGTCATTTTAATCAGGACAAGCAATAACATTCATTGATTTGTTCTGTTTCTCAGTGTTGCATTTGAATTTTACAATTATATATATAGGAAATGTGTCTTTATACATTTTTTTAATGTGCAGTATGTACGATTTTTTGTTAAAATACATTCTCTTAACCCAGTTTATTGTTTAATGACTACTATTAGTACGCAGTTATTGGGTTTATCTCCCCCAACAGTGTAAACATTGAGCCCAAAAGCACCATTAAAACATTGAGATCGGCCGGCTCAGGGCTCGCGAGTTCTGTCGTTATCAGCATATTTTAACGAGTCGTGTTTCCCGAAACCATCGTTCCAATAAACATTTGCAAACAGCATCGCAAAGTTGTGTGTTTGAGTGACAGATCTCGTCCTGTGGTTAGAAGCAGAGTCTCTTGTTTTCATGATGTCGACTCAATAAATCCTTATCTTGAGCAAAATAATCAAGCTGACATTCAGCCCAACCTGTGTCTTTTATTTAGATTACATACAAATGTAATTTATGTCTTTTAATTTGTGAAGAGATTTAAAGCGTTGTTTATGAGGAGTGCACATGTGTAAACAAGCTCTAGCGCGTAAGAACGAGTCTATCATTTAATCTGGAAATAAAGCAAAATAACTGAGAAAAATGAGAAATATTCCTCGGATGCATGTCTGTAATTTATAGTAAGACATCTAGCATTAATTCAATCTCAAACAGATTCATTAAAAGAATTATTATCCACCACCTGTGTGACATCATTAACCAACACTGTTAAACGATCTATTTGCGACAATAGAGTTTCGGGAAACAGTCGTGACTAGCTAGTTGATTTCTTCAACGATGCATCGTACTGTGGTAGTTAAGCAGCGAGTTACGTCAAACATCGGAAACACACCCCCGATCCATCAATCTCTTTCCAGCTCAACCAATAGCGTGAGTTTGGGGGCGTGGCTATTGTAGCAGGCGAAGCCAGCCGGCGTTTAGCCACTGTGGGTCCATTACTGGGGAAAGACACTTAGCATCAGTTACTGAAGTGAAGTCCAAACTCACTGCATTTAGACCTTCACATTTTAAACAGGTCACAAACACATCAAATACAAGTTCATTGAGATACAACATCATCATGCACCCGTTCAGAAAGACAAATGGACCTTTTTATAATTTGTACTTGTCCAGTGTAGAAGCAATGATCACAAAGATCAACTAGTTTGTTTAGATATTTTCTTAAATATGCATTTTGCTAATTTGAATGAAAGCCTCCTTAAAGGATTAGTTCACTTTCAAATGAAAATGAGCCCATGATTTACTCACCCTCAAGCCATCCTAGTCATTTATGACTTTCTTCTTTCACACATGTACGATATTAACGCTATACGCCATGACACATCAACTCTACTCCTGAAGTCATTAAGTTGCGCATTAGGGGCAAGTAGAGACTGGGTATGGCCGTTTGACCTGAAGCTAGAATTTTACCTTGCAACGTGTTAAATGTGAATATTTTTCGAAAACAAACTCATCGCTTTGCTTCAGAAGGTGATGGATGGATGGATGGATGGATGGATGGATGGATGCATGTTTTTGAGCTTCAATCTGTAGGTTGCAATCCAATGCCATTATAAAGCTTGGAAGAGCCAGGACATTTTTTAATATAACTCCGATTGTATCCGTCTGAAAGAAGAGTCATATACACCTAGGATGGCTTGAGGGAGAGTACATCATGAAAGGGAACTACTCCTTTAAACTGTTGTTAATCAGTCCATCAGTTTGCGTCGGAAAGCTTAACGATGCTGCCGTCGGAGGACACATTTCCAGGCATGAAGGCACGTCTGAATCTAATGTTAGCTTCACTTCTTTTCTCCTGAGAAACCTTCATCTGATGGATGTTTGAAGACAGATCTATCCTTCACTGCCTTTGATTTCCCACAATCCTCTGCTTTCAATTCTGTGACAGTTGAGCTAAAAAAAAAAGATGGCGTCTGAAAGTTGTGGTTGGGCGTCAGTTTGTGTGCAAATGTATGTTTTTTTTTTTTTTTTTACCATTTTCCACTTTTAATGTAATTTCTAGTGAGAAATTACTGTTGAAGTAATTCAATATTCGATTCGTTCTCACCAAATCTCGCTCTACTTTGCTGTAGATCGTAAAACCGTTGCGCTGCCTCAGAAGTCTGTCTGAAATCAGTTTTGTAAGATACCTTCATGTGCCTGCAACCCCGCCAGCAAATTAATAATGAAACTGGTATCTAGAATCACAAAATTTCAGTGGTATTTATAGGTTGTATATGAAACAAATGTGTGTATGTTTTCAATCTAATTTCCCCTTTCTTCTCATCCACAGTGTGCTGTTTTGTGGTCCACAAACGGTGCCATGAGTTTGTTACGTTCTCCTGTCCAGGGGCCGACAAGGGCCCCGACACAGATGTGAGTAAATGCTTGTATTTCTCTCTTATCTCTCACACACACAGACACACTCACACACACACACACACACACACACACACACACACACACACACACACACACACACACACACACACACACACACACACACACACACACTTGCTCACACTGCCATCAGCACTGTGTTAAGGAGATGTGTTTGTTAAGATCCGTGTCCATGTAGCATTATAGTCGTCATGTATTTAAAAGTATGAGTCATGCTGTGCAGAAAGAGTCCTCCTCCTCTCTCTCTCTGAGTGTAGAGTGTGTGTGTGTGTGTGTGTGTGTGTGTGTGTGTGTGTGTGTGTGTGTGTGTGTGTGTGTGTGTGTGTGTGTGTGTGTGAGTGTGTGTGAGGGGCGGCTCATTAAAGTGGTCAGATATGACCTGCTGGCCCATGCATGTCCCCTGAGTGCTGCTTACTCAGACATCTGACCACACAAGGCCAGTTTGAGAGGATTACAGTACATGTTTGTTTTGGTTGTGTCTAAATTGCTGTATGATTGGAAGTCCAGAATGAGTTTTTGCTGTATGTTCAATATGTTTTCCCTTACTTACCTCAATTCTACATTTGTATATCATTTATTTTGTTGCATAATTTAAAGGAATAATGAGATTCTCATTTCCTGATGTCGATCCAAAACACAAAAGGAGAAATTCAGCAAAATGTTCACGCTACCCTTTTCCATACGGTGAAAGCAGACCAGATGTCCAGATGCTATCAAGCTTTAAAAAAAGCTTTACAAAATGCAATGAAATTATAATATAAGTATTCTGAGGTCATATGTTGGCTTTGTGTAAGGGCTTTGTGTAAGGTCAAGTCAAGTATATTTATATTGCGTTTTTCACAATACGGATTGTATCAAAGCAGCTTCACAGTATCAATCAAATAACATAACAGTGTTTGTTTCTTGGTGGCAAAAACATCCACGTTTGGTAGGGCTGATCAATGGTATTAATGATTGGTTAATTAATTTGTATATCCCCAACTGAGCAAGCCAAAGTTGTGGCAAACAGTGGCAAGGAACCGAAAAACTCCATCAAGTGACCTACTGGTGTCCTAAAACTCCATCAGGTAACCTACTGGTGTCCTAAAACTCCATCAGGTGACCTACTGGTGTCCTAAAACTCCATCAGGTGACCTACTGGTGTCCTAAAACTCCATCAGGTGACCTACTGGTGTCCTAAAACTCCATCAAGTGACCTACTGGTGTCCTAAAACTCCATCAGGTGACCTACTGGTGTCCTAAAACTCCATCAGGTGACCTACTGTTGTCCTAAAACTCTATCAGGTGACCCACTGGTGTCCTAAAACTCCATCAGGTGACTTTAAAAAAAAAACCTTGGGAGAACCCAGGCTCAGTCGGGGGCCAGTTCTCCTCTGGCGTTTATGAACTAGAGGCCGGATTTACAGTAACTGTAAGATAAAAAATGTATATGAATGCCTGGCTGAAGAGATGCGTCTTTAGTCTAGTTTTAAACTGGGAGAGCGAGTCTGAGCAACGAACAATATCAGGAAGGCTATTCCAGAGCTTTGGAGCTAAATGCGATCTGAAAAATTTGATCTGGATATCCTAGGTATGACCAGAAGCCTTGAATTTAGTGATCTTAAAGAGCGCGATGGATTATAGGGCGATAGAAGATCCGTTAAATAGACTGGAGCTAAACTATTTAGGGCTTTATAAGTCAGTAGCAATACCTTATAATTAATACGGAACTTTATAGGTAACCAGTGTAGTGATGATAAAATCGGTGTTATATGATCATATTTTCTTGATCTAGTAAGAACTCTTGCGGCTGCATTTTGGACTAACTGTAGCTTGTTTATTGGGGATGCAGGACAACCTGCTAATAAAGCATTACAGTAATCTAGCCTCGAGGTCATGAATGCATGAACTAACTTTTCTGCATCAGAAACTGATAGCATATTACATAGCTTAGCAATGTTTCTAAGGTGGAAAAAGGCTGTTTTTGTAACATATGAAATATGATTTTCAAAAGACAGGTTGCAGTCTAGTATAACACCCAGGTCTTTTACTGTAGAGGATAAAGTAGCAGGGCATCCTACTATGTTAAAGTTGTGTTGTGAGAGGTTTTGTGGACGGTTTTTAGAACCGATAAGTAATACCTCTGTCTTGTCTGGATTTAATAAAAGAAAATTACGCGTCATCCAATCTTTTATATTTTTAACACAATCTGTCAATTTGGATAATTTAGCGTATTCATCTGGCCGTGATGAAATATATATTTTGAGTGTCATCAGCATAACAATGGAAACTAATTCCATGTTTCCTTGTAATATTACAAAGTGGCAGCATATATATTGAGAATAATAGAGGGCCTAACACAGATCCCTGCGGCACTCCATAGTTTGCCGAAGTTATGATAGATTTTTCTCCATTTAAATAGACAAAATGGTAGCGGTCAGATAAGTATGGTCTGAACCAGCTTAATGCTTGTCCTTGAACACCAGTATAATTTTGTAGTCGATCTAAGAGTATTGTGTGATCTATAGTATCGAACGCAGCAATAAGATCAAGTAAAACTAGTATTGAGATACAGCCTTGGTCTGAAGCTAAAAGTAAATCATTTGTGATTCTAACGAGCACAGTTTCAGTGCTATGATGTGGCCTGAATCCAGACTGAAACTTTTCATAGATGTCATTATCTTGCAAGAAAGGGCTTTGTGTAAGGGCTTTGTATAAGGAACAGACTAAAACATCTTCCCCTCCCTGCTGAAAAATCCAGCATGAATTCCATGCTGGTTAGTTCTGGTTTAGTGCTGGTTAGTGCTGGTCCAGGCTTGTTTATGCTAGTTTAGTGCTGGTTAGTGCTGGTTAGTTCTGGTTTAGTGCTGGTTAGTGCTGGTCCAGGCTTGTTTATGCTAGTTTAGTGCTTGTTAGTTCTGGTTTATTGCTGGTTAGTGCTGGTCCAGGCTTGTTTATGCTAGTTTAGCGCTGGTTAGTGCTGGTTAGTTCTGGTTTAGTGCTGGTTAGTGCTAGTTTAGTGCTGGTTTATGCTGATTAGTGCTAGTCCAGGCTTGTTTATGCTGGATTAGTGCTGGTTAGTGCTGGTTTAGTGCTGGTTTATGCTGATTAGTGCTGGTCCAGGCTTGTTTATGCTGCATTAGTGCTGGTTAGTGCTAGTTTAGTTCTGGTTAGTGCTGGTCCAGGCTTGTTTATGCTGGTTTATTGCTGATAAATGCTGGTTAGTGCTGGTCCAGGCTTGTTTATGCTGGTTTAGTCCTGGTTAGTGCTGGTTAGAGCTAGTTTAGTGCTGGTTAGTGCTAGTTTGGTGCTGGTTTATGCTGATTAGTGCTAGTCCAGGCTTGGTTATGCTGGATTAGTTCTGGTTAGTGCTAGTTTAGTGCTGGTTTAGTGCTGGTTTATGCTGATTAGTGCTGGTCCAGGCTTGTTTATGCTGGTTTATTGCTGGTCTAGCGCTGGTCCAGGCTGGTTTATGCTAGTTTAGTGCTGGTCCAGGCTTGTTTATGCTAGTTTAGTCCTGGTTAGTGCTGGTTTAGTGCTGGTCCAGGCTGGTTTATGCTAGTTTAGTGCTGGTTTAGTGCTGGTTAGTGTTAGTTTAGTGCTGGTTAGTGCTGGTCCAGGCTTGTTTATGCTAGTTTAGTGCTGGTTAGTGCTGGTCCAGGCTTGTTTATGCTAGTTTAGCTCTGGTTAGTGCTAGTTTAGTGCTGGTTTATGCTGATTAGTGCTGGTCCAGGCTTGTTTATGCTGGTTTAGTGCTGGTTTAAGGTTGGTAAATGCTAGTTAGTGCTGGTCCAGGCTTGTTTATTCTGGTTTAGTGCTGGTCCAGGCTTGTTTATGCTGGTTTATTGCTGGTTTAGCGCTGGTCCAGGCTGGTTAATGCTAGTTTAGTGCTGGCCCAGACTTGTTTATGCTGGTTTAGTCCTGGTTAGTGCTGGTTTAGTGCTGGTCCAGGCTGGTTTATGCTAGTTTAGTGCTGGTTAGTGCTGGTTTAGTGCTGGTCCAGGCTGGTTTATGCTAGTTTAGTGCTGGTTTAGTGCTGGTTAGTGTTAGTTTAGTGCTGGTTAGTGCTGGTCCAGGCTTGTTTATGCTAGTTTAGTGCTGGTTTAGTGCTGGTTAGTGCTGGTCCAGGCTTGTTTATGTTAGTTTAGCTCTGGTTAGTGCTAGTTTAGTGCTGGTTTATGCTGATTAGTGCTGGTCCAGGCTTGTTTATGCTGGTTTAGTGCTGGTTTAGGGTTGGTAAATGCTGGTTAGTGCTGGTCCAGGCTTGTTTATTCTGGTTTAGTGCTGGTCCAGGCTTGTTTATGCTGGTTTAGTGCTGTTTAGTTCTGCTTTAGTGCTGGTTTATGCTGGTTAGTGCTGGTTAGTGCTGGTTTAATGCTGATTAGTGCTGGCTAGTGCTAGTTTAGTGCTGAATAAGCAGGCTGTTTGGAGACAAGCATTGTTTTTGCTTGGACATTTCTATTTTTAACACATTAAGTATGTAAAGGAAAAAATAATATAAAATTAAAAATAGGATTTATTAAAATATATAATTATAACTTTGTCATTTCTTTTGATCCCTCTGTTGACAGTAGAACTGATTTTTTTTTATTGTTTTAGTTATGATTATATTATTAACCAATGTCGTCTGAAGTTTTAAACAAAGTAAAAATTCAAACCAGTGAAATGCTTCAAATGATCAGAGAGCGTGTCTCCTGTTTCAAAGGATCTACACACATATCAGATAAAAAGAGCTTGTATACATTGCAAAACAAAAACATTTAGAGATATGAAAACAAAGAAAACCAGTTTGTTCACTAACAAGGGTTATGAGAAGAGCTCTTGCTAATCAATTATTGATTGAATTATTGAGCTATTGATAATAAAATCTCAAAATGGAAAGTTGCTGTTTTCAAAGACTTTAATGGCCATTTGGGAACTCACATGTTAAAATCCAGCTGTCAGTCCCTGATTCCAAAAAGTGCACATAGTAAAAGACGCCATTGCAGCAGAAGCATGGAATATTGTAGTCAATAGTGATAGCATGCACTTTGAACAATTTCTGAAAGATAATTAATTCAACCAAAGCCAAGGGCAAAATGGCCAACTAAAAGTCACATAATTAAACACTGATCACCATAATGGCGACTTAAACAGACTTCAACAACTTTTAACACCTAAGCAAGTTTTGTTGTGGTCTTGCTGGAATCATATGAGCACTCAAAAGACAACATACAGGTCCTTCTCAAAAAAGTAGCATATTGTGATAAAGTTCATTATTTTCCATAATGTAATGATAAAAATGTAACTTTCATATATTTTAGATTCATTGCACACCAACTGAAATATTTCAGGTCTTTATTGTTTTAATACTAATGATTTTGGCATACAGCTCATGAAAACCCCAAATTCCTGTCTCAAAAAATGACCATATTTCTTCTGACCAATAAAAGAAGTGTTTTTAATACAAAAAAAAGTCAACCTTCAAATAATTATGTTCAGTTATGCACTCAATACTTGGTCGGGAATCCTTTTGCAGAAATGACTGCTTCAATGCGGCGTGGCATGGAGGCAATCAGCCTGTGGCACTGCTGAGGTGTTATGGAGGCCCAGGATGCTTCGATAGCGGCCTTAAGCTTATCCAGAGTGTTGGGTCTTGCGTCTCTCAACTTTGTCTTCACAATATCCCACAGATTCTCAATGGGGTTCAAACTTAATATTTTAAAGAAATAATTACCCGACTCGTTCAAATCAGGGATTCATTCAGTAAGGAAACATCCTGTGTGTTGTTCGCTTTTCTCCTGTGGCTTTTTTTTATTAGTATTTTCATTTAAATAAAAGCAAAAGCGAGGTATTGTGTTTAAAAATCACTCAAAATTAACCTCTTGTTGTATTGATTTTATGCACAGTTCAATATACATTCAGAATCGCGCTGATATTTGGGAAAAACAGTCTTCCTATATTTCTAAACTTATCATTTTATAATCTCAATGTAAAATGTGATAATCTTATAAAACCAGCACCTTTGTTATCAATGAAATTCTGTAGATGGAAGACAAAGCTACAAATCTGTTCACAAAAAAACAATACATGACAAAATACAAAGACAATTTACAATTACGAGCGGTATACAATGGACTAAACATAATTGTGAGAATATACTATAATATGCAGCCTAGCATATTCTCTTGTGCAAAAGACAGTAATTGAAGAGGCAACAAGCACATTGTTATAGTGTATGAATACTTCCAAACCTGTATGAGTTTCTTTCTTCTGTTGACCTAATAAGAAGATATTGTGAAGAATGTTGGTAACCAGTAGCCATTGACTTCAATAGGATTTTGTTTCTACTGGTCTGGTTACTGACATTCTTCCAGATATCTTCCTAATAGTTCAACAGAATAAACTCATACAGGTTTGAAACAACTTGAGTGTGATGTAAATGATGTTTTTTGGTGATCTGTCACGTTATCACCTTGATATACATTAAACCCTTAACTGCAATGTGTGGAAAAGCAAGCATACAATGTGGAATCAAGAAAACAGCATAAGCATACAAGGCAAGATAATTTGAGCAGAAAATGTCAGAAAACACAAAAAACAGAGTAATATAACCATGGAAAACATGATTTTGTGTTTGATTCTGATCATTTTTGCATTCTTGGTTCAGTTTTGTGCAAATTAATTTTAAATGTGTGTAAAGTTTTGATTCATTCTTGTTATTTTTTAGATGCATTTTTAAAAACATTTTATTCATGCTTATAATTTTTTGACCCATGACCACATTGTTTGCTATTCTGATAATTTTTCCTTCGTTTTTCAGTTTATTATTATTTTTTGCAATATATTTTTACATGTGTTCTTACATTTTTGATTCACGCTTATTATTATTATTATTATCCATGACCGCAATACTTGTGTCGGGAAATGAATCCCATAGCGCGTGTGTGTGTGCGTGTGTGTGTGCGTATGTGTGTGTGTGTGTGTGTGTGTGTGGACGCATGCGTTTGTGCGTGCGTGCGTGTGCGTTTACGTGTGTGTGTGTGTGTGTGCGTGTGTACGTGTGTGCGTGTGCACGTGCGCGTGTACGTGTGTGTGTGCGTGTGTGTGCGTATGTGTGTGTGTGTGCACGCAGGCGTGCGTGCGTGTGTGTGTGTGTGTGTGTGTGTGTGTGCGTGCGTGTATGTGTGTGTGTGTGCGCACGTGCGCGTGTACGTGTGTGTGTGCGCGTGTGTGTGTGTGTGCGCGTGTGTGTGTGCGCGTGTGCGTGTACGTGTGTGTGCGTGTACGTGTGTGTGCGTGCGTGTACGTGTGTGTGCGCGCGTGTGTGTGCGTGTGTGTGTGTGCATGCGTGTATGTGTGCGCGTATGTGTGTGTGTGTGTGTGTGTGTGTGTGTGTGTGTGCGTGTACGTGTGTGTGTGTGTGCGTGTACGTGTGTGTGTGTGCGTGTGTGTGTGCGCGTGTGTGTGCGCGTGTGTGTGCGTGTGTGAGTCAGAGGGTCAGGGCTGCTGATCTCATAAGCTCTACTCCTCCTGGTGTGAGCATGTGCTCGACCGCAGGCTCCGTCACGACCCTGAAGCTTCGTCCGTCTGAACTGAACACTGCTCATTTCACATCTCCTTTCCCTTTTGCCCTCATGCTTCATCTTTCTTTAGCTAAGGCTCCAACCCTCAAGTCTAAACTCTTTTAAAGCTGCAGTGTGTCATGAAGAAAATGTGAGTTGCGTGTGTAAGAACCTGCCGGCTCTGCTTTTGTTGTTGTGGTTGCCGGGGTCTACGGAGTGTTATTTTATTCCATTGTGTTGAATTTGTAAGTATATACCAGGTCTTACGCAGGAACTTGGTAGGCGTAATAACAATTTTCTTTTGTAAACTCACTTGGCCATGACCACTATTGAAGCTTTCACCTTACTCTTCTGTCCTCATTTTTTAATTGAACTTCTTTCACTATTAAAAATAAGCACTCTCTATGCAGATTGGTATGCGGTTGCTATGCTGTGGTTGCTAGGTAGATAAAAAAATCTACCCAACTCTACACTGTTAAACATTTTTGTGTAAAATTATAGTATGTTCCAGGTTTATAATTGGCGTACTTTCACAGTAATTTCACAGTAAGACTTCTCTTGTATTGAACTGCTCTCTCAGAAATCTACTGTAAAATCTACAGTAATTTACTGGCCATTTTAGTCCGTTTTTTACAATTTTACTGTGAGTTTACAGTTTTGGAAAACAGAATTACTGTAAACAAGCATTCTTATTTCTTGTTGGTTTTGTTGGTTAACTCACATATATTTTGTAAACATTTACAATCATTTACCTCTTAGGCTATCAATTGTGTGTAACAGATGTTCTTTAATTTTGTGATTATGTACAGAAGCTTCTGTCTGACGTGAGCTTCAAACTAATCTACAGCGTTGTTCGTCACAATCGAATCAATGTGATTCTGTATTTCATATGCAGCTTTGATTTTGATATGTGGATTAAACTGGAACATATGATCTGTCAAGTGATTCTCAGTATCTTCAGTCTCTGAACAATATTGATATTCATTACTGGCCTTCACTGGGGCTGGACATCAAGCCATTAGTCAGAACTGTTTATATCAAGCACTTTAAACACACACTCTTGGTTAAACTGCTTAACATAATAAGATGCATCACATGATAAATGAAATTATGCTCTTACTCTGAACCGCCTTGCTACTGCTTATATTTGTTTTCTTCTAAAAGTCAGTTTATGGATACAAATATAAACTACTGTTAGTAGCATGTTGTGTCTGTGAAACTTTGATGTAGCCAAATTACAATGTCGTAGCCAATCTCGTATAATAAGAACCAGAATGTTGATAATCCAAAAGCACATAAAGCCATATTGACAGTAATCCATATGACACTTCCATTAACACCAAGCATGAACTCAAGCCTCTCTCGAAAGTGTGTATAACAGTTGGTTTGTAGTTACACACACCTATCGTTTGGCTTCAGAAGACACAGATTCATCCACTGGGAAGTATCTCTAAAAAGTCAATCTGATCCCGTATCTACATATAGGGATCAGAACTGCCTCATATAAAAGTCTTAGTACAGTCTTTATGCTGAATCTATACAAGTCAAGTCGATTTCATTTATATAGCGCTTTTCATGATATGCAAGCAGCTTTATAGAAATTCATTGTGAATAATATCTTTGACTAACTTTATAGTCGCGTTTATCAGATTAGAGCTCAGATTAGAGTTGAGATATGCTACATGGTTATATATATAGCTTTGCAATACTATAGTTTAAATTTTGCGATGATTTAAACAATCAAGCAGTTGATATTTGCTATATAGTTTAAATAGTATACTGTTTACATAGTTTACATTTTGCAATGATATAAACACACAGAGCCAATATTGACTATATTATACAAATTGGCAATGAGCCACATGAACTCAGCAAAAAATATACTGCTTATGAAACTGATAATAAACATTTTAATAAACATCAAATCGCATATTGAGATTCCCACCTGGACTTGTTACTAGAAATGCGAACTATTTTAACTACCTCTAGGCCACTGTCCAAAACTTGCAGCATAAATCACAAGATAAAGTAGGCAAATAACCGTATAATCTAACTATTAGAATCTGAAATACTGCACTTGCTTTCCAGTGTGGCATTAAAGGTACAATATGTAAGAATTTTGTAAAAAAAAAAAAAAAAAAAAAAAAAAACACTTGCACGGTGTGATATGTTTCATGCAGTTGTGTACTTACGTTATCCAAAGAAATTCCCATTTTAAATAATGGCTGATGTAATATCCGTGCTATCCTCGTTTTCCGCTTGAAGAAACTATATATATATATATATATATATATATATATATATTTTTTTTTTTTTTTATCAATTCGGCCCATTTAAACATTATATATATATATATATATATATATATATATATATATATATATATATATATATATATATACACACACACATACACTATATGTACGCAAGCCTCTAATGACTGAAATGTAGTTTTGGGGTGAACTAACCCTTTAACTCTAAAGTCTTGCTCTTTCTCAGTTACTTGATGTTCCTCCTCACTGAGGAGAGCGGTCTAATTGACATGAAAAAAGAAAGATGTGATTTATTACACACAGAAGTACAGTTTCACCTCACTGCTCACACATCTCTCAGTTTAAAGAAGAGTTTACACAGATCTAAGACCAGTTTCATTTATTCAGCTCTCCTATAGTTCACTGAGTCTGATGGATCCACACACATAACTAACCGGAAAGCATTTGCTTCATCTAGCAAGCTCAAATCCGATTGGCTGACTTTATACTACTTCAAAGACTGTGCATGTTTGCATGTATTTCACTTTGTTATAGTAGATGTTTTACCAGTGGCTCATTGTTCTTTTGGAGGACAGTATGATATGCAGATGTGTAGTTGTGTGTTCCTCATTAAAGGTGTGGAGGATTTGTGGGAGGACAGTGTGTGCTTTTAGTTCTCTTGGTCTCATCATGTTTAAAGCCTGTAGCGTTAACTTCAGTCTAAAGGTCAAACTAATGCATTATCTCAGCTGGCTGAATAAACGCTGACCCCAGTGTTTTGTTCAACATGTAGACAAATATCAGTGGTCTGAAAATCACTAGCCACTTTAGTAATAACATCTCCCCTTGTTCATGCAAACACAGTGACGCTACAACTCTCTCCTGATGTTTTCTGAGGAGATGTAGCACGTGGCAGGTAAAATCCACATCTCATTTCTGTCATCAACAAAAAGATAAACCCCAGACAGCAACAAAGTGTCGGCCCAGATCCGGCTCACATCTGGTACACATTGAATTCACATAGCCTACCAGATGTGGCCCGGATCTGGGCCGACACTATGTTGCTGTCTGGGAGACTAACTTAAAATTACAAAAAAATAAGTTAGCATGAGGCAAGTAAGCTGATCATATCTGCTATCTAATTTTTTGAAGAGTCTTTATTTCTACGTCTGTAACTTTATGGACTAAAGGTATGTATATTGTGTTGTGATAATTGTATGAAAGCTCAGTTTTGTTTGTAAAACTTTAAATTATGAATGCCTTTCTGTTCTCCGAATTAAAAAAAACATTATGGGCTAAACCATAAAAAATGGAGGTATGTGAGTGGCGTTGAAGGTTAACGCTCTATCACGTTTGAAAATAGCATACAACCAACACTAAACATAACTAATAATGTTAACAAAAGCAAACGTGGGATAATAATAAAACATATATATATTTTCTGAGGCAACCATGCCATTTTAGCTGTTTTATCGTGGACTCGTACCCTAGCTCTCCACATCGCAAGTGTAATGTTGTACCCGGGGAGCTACTGAGAAAGTTTACTTTATATTGTATATTGGTTATGTAATGCAAATGTCAATTATGCACTATGGTAAAAAGTGTTTAAGGTCATACCCAAGCGGCAACATTCTAATCTGAAAAATGAAGCCTACCCGGAAATGTGAAAAACTGCACTACATGTAAACTCCGCTAGGGGCCGGTCCCAAAAGGGAGCAAATGTCCATAGACCCCCATGTTAAAATGTCCGTTTTCACAGCATAAATTCATGTTTTGACAGGTTAGTCCCATGGACTTTTATTGTATTTTTCGATAGGTTCCGAGTGCCTGACAACTGTGAGGGGGGTGAATTTTTTTTCTAACTCATTAGTTTAGATCGTATTTAGATAAAAAATGTATGACAAATAAGGTCGTGGTTAACTTTGATTGACAGCTTGATTGACAGCTGATAACGGGCTGCGCCGAGTGGAATTCTTGAAATGTGACGTCTCGGCCATGATCTGACACAACACATCATACCACCTCTGATCCTTTCTGAACATTTTGAACAAGATTTTCCAAGATGGCGCCGCCCATAGCCCCCATAAACGGCCTCAAAACCGTTCTTCAGAAAGTCTATGGGTGACGTCACAGACGCTTTGTCCATGTTTTTTACAGTCTATGGTCACACCATATACCCAGACAGCAACATAGTGTCAGCCCAGATCCGGGCCACATCTGGGCCGTGTGGAATCCATGTCTACCGGATGTGGGCCGGATCTGGATAGTATTGTGCAAGAAACTGTGCAAAAATAGGTTTGTATTAATCAATAATCTGCCCCTGTAATGATAATTTGTTTGAAAATGAACTCTAGTGTTCATTTCAGCTGAAAAATGCTGTTAATTATATGAGAGGCATGTTTTGTTTGGTTCAGTATCACACTTTGGACCGTGTCAAAGAAAAAAATTACGATGATGACACTTGTTTTTTCATTTCACGAGTTCACACTTACAATTAAGTCAGATAGAATAAATGCATATTTGCCGTGCTGTCCGAGGAGAGGGTTCCGGGCTCGGTATGTGGCCCGAACCCATAGTGCTCCCCCCGTTCCTGACTGTGGAAGAATGAGCCAGGAGTGAGGAGTCGGGGTGGTGGAGGGATGCTGAAACTGTCAAGGAATGTTAGGTGAGTTGACAGTGGATATTTATATATGCTTCCTCTCGTGCTGATAGGGTAGACCTGTAATAGTTTGGTGACGAGTTGATTGGAATGATTTATTTGAACGTGCTCCTCCCAAACCTTGTTTATAAAACATCATTTCACGAGTTCACACTTACAAATAAGTCAGATAGAATAAATGCATATTTGGCGTGCTGTCCGAGGAGAGGGCTCCGGGCTCGGTATAAGGCCCGAACCCATAGAGCTCCCCCAAAAAGCTGTGAAATAAAATGCAGGGCAGCCGCCAGAATTATGCTGATGACCCCCCAAAAACTTGTGAAATGTAAAGCTTAGGATATCAGCTGCGGGAAGAGGTGGTTGCTGGGAGGTTTCTTTAACGTAGGATGGGAGTTGGTTGACTTGGAGTTGGATGGGTGTGCCTCTTGGGTGGAAGGTTGTAAATGGTGCAGGGACGAAGGAGGATGGTATGGCTGATACAGTGGAAATAAGGAGGATGGAAAAGGAGAAGACACTTCTGCGCAGGGGATCGGACTTCTTTGGTAAACGGAACTCCTGCGGGAGAGGAGTGCACGACACTGCTGCCGCAGTGGACCAGACTTGCTTAGATTAATGGAGCTCCTGCGGGAGCGGAGTAGATGACACTGCTGCGGCAGTGAAGCAAGTTGGATGGAGTAACAGAGCTCCTGCGGGAGAGGAGTGCACGACACTGCTGCGGCAGTGGACCAGACTTGCTTTAGGTTAATGGAGCTCCTGCGGGAGCGGAGTAGATGGCACTGCTGCGGCAGTGGAGCAAGCTGGATGGAATAACAGAGCTCCTGCGGGAGCGGAGTGCTCGACACTGCTGCGGCAGTGGACCAGACTTGCCTGAGATAATGGGGCTCCTGCGGGAGCGGAGTAGATGACACTGCTGCGGCAGTGGATCAGACTTTGGTCGAGTTAATGGAGTCCCTGTGGGGCGGAGTAGAGGGCGCTGCTGCAACGATAGATGGACTTGCCTTTGGCTTGCTTCCTGGAATCCTATGGTGGGTTGAGAGTAAGTTAGCTGAGTAGGGATCGTTGGGCTTCTTTGGTATGGAGGTGGTTAGAACGGATGTAACTCTTAAAGGCCTCCGACGACCAGCGGCCGAGCTCTTGGATTTGCTGCTGGGGAAGGCGTTTTTGGGCAGCTGTGGTTGCTGCACCTATGCGGAATGAATGGCTGGAAAAATTGTTTGCTGGGATGTTTGATTGGAGTAAGATGGATTTGAGATGTTTTTGGAACCAGAAACGTGTAACGGGGCGATTGAAATCGTCGGTGAAGAGTGGGTCGGAAGGGGACTTGGTCTGAGAGTTTCTGAATTGTGAGTACGCGAAGAGAGTTTGGTATGGTTGGATTGGTGATTGGAGATTGAAGATGTATATGAAGTGGCCTTTTTTCAATTGGTCTGACTTGCTTTGTTTGATGAAGTAAGAAATGGTTTCGTTGTCTAATACTGAAAGATCTGAGATTGTGGGATGGACTTTAGGGTTGAAGTTGGAGGTGATGGTGAGTTCTGAGCATCTGAGGAAACCGAAGAAAGCCAATATGAACATGGCATCCAGTTCTTGGTGCTGTCCAGATAGGATATAAATTAAGTGATGTTGAGCAGAGACAAACTGGGAAAAGGCTGGTTGAATGTGAAGTGGAAAGACTTAAAACACTTCCATGCGGTTAGGTAGGATTGGAGGGTGCTGGGTGAAACGGCTTGCAGAATGAAGTTAAGAGAGGCATCTAGAAGTGGTTTTAATGGATGGTTTATGGGAATATTAACTCTGAATAGTGAGGTACTGGGGTTGGGCATGGGTCCGCCTCTGGTGCCAACAGCCTGAATTTCTGGAAAGCAAAACGAGAGAGAGAGTCAGCTATTTGATTTTTGGACCCAGGAACATGTTTTGCAGTTAAGATGAACTGGTCGCAAGCTGCGATCCAAATGAGGCGTCTTAGGAGAGGCATTAAAGCGGGGGAATTTAAAAGCGACCTTTGTTGATGCAATGCACGGTTGCTTCATTATCACAGTGTACCATGATGCTGTTAGTCGACCATTCTTTGCCCCACAAGAAGGCTGCTACCACTAAAGGATACAACTCGAACAATGCTATGTTAGTGCTATGCTAATGCAATATTAGTGATTGTGGTAAATCTAACAACTGGGCTGGCCATGTAGACGCAAACCAACAACCTTGGTAGAAACCTCCGAAACCAACGGAAGGAGCTGCATCTGTGAACATTTGGATATCCGCAGGGAGAGAAATCAGATTATCATAGAAAAAAGACAGGCCGTTTTTTATTGTTTAAGGAATGTTATCCATAAACTGAGCTCGTTGCTACATGAAGTAGTTAGGGAGATTTGGTCCTCTAGCTCGTGAATTGATGATGCAAGGAAGAGGAGATGTGAGATGAAAGGGCAACCTTGTGGGATAATGCGCATCGCAAAGTTTAAATGGCCGAGCAGAGATAGAAGCTCTTGTTTAGAGCAATTTGGATTTTCTAGAAGGGTGGATGCGACCAGAATAATCCTGTCGATTTTTTCCTTGGGTAGTGAGGCCTGGAAGTTGATCGTGTCCAAATTAATGCCCAGGAATTCGATGGATGTGGCTGGACCCATGGTTTTTTCTTGGGCGATTGGAATCCCGAGCTCGCTGAAGACTTTTTGGACTGTGAGGAGATGTGCGACTGGGATGGATTCAGGCGGAGAGATGATCAGGAAATCGTCTAGCAAGTGGATTAGGTAGGGTATCGAGTAGTTATTGGAAAGAATTCAACAAATAGCCTCTGATAGCATGGCGAAAATTTTGGGGCTACTTTTGCAGCCGAAAGTTAAATGGACAGAAAAATAAAATTTCCCTTGCCATCGTACGCCAAACAAATGCCACAAATCCGGGTGGATGGGCATCACTTTAAAGGCAGAGGTGATGTCAACTTTCGCAAGCCAAGCGCCGTAACCTGCGTCTTTAATCAATGTTATGGCTTGATCAATGGTGTGGTAATGAAGAGAAAATTGTTCGAGCGAGATGAGACTGTTAATGCTTGGAAACGGAGAATTCTGGGGGGCTGAAAGATCGATTATAAGGCGTTTTTGCCTGAAAATTTTCTGGTGGCCACTCCAATTGGGCTGATACGGAAATGTTCAAAAGGAGGAATGTCAAAAGGACCAATCATAAAGCCCGATTCGATTTCTTTTTTAATCAGGGTGTCGACTGTGTCAGGTTCGGCGAAAGACAGTAAATAGTCCTTAAAATCAGTGTTAGGGTGGTGGGATAATTCAGAAGACACACGGTAAAAATTCACAGGAGTCGATAAGTAGTTTTTTGAATCTTTATTTACAGACCTTTTGGCAGGGCATATAGTGCGCGCCGCCACAGTAGCTGCAAATATGTAAAAAACGGCAGCGTTGCCATAGGCAACGCCCCGCATTGAAATTGTTGCAGGCTTGGTTGTTGGATGGGAATGAGATTTTTCTTGTTTGGAAATCCGTAGCTGAGTCGTTGGGATTAAAGTTTGCTGGTCTCGGGACATAACTGGTTGATTTTCCAGCTGATGAATCTGGGCGGGGAGGATTTTCGGGGCTAATCAAAGGATAAGGATGTGGTGGAATGAGAGACAGATCTGCAAACTGCGTAGGATATGTTGCGGCAGCCCAAGAACACTCTCAGCTCTGTGTCAAGGGCTCCCCAGTAAGGGCACTGGTTCCACTGAGCTACACGGACGGCGCATTTTGCTGAGAACAATTTGTGGTAAGTGTAAAAATGTGTTCCTCCATATGACAACGCGAGCTCTGCAATTATCGCGAGATAGTCGTTGAGTTCTCGTCTTCTGTGGGGGAGTGCCGCGCAAATTATTTCGCTATAGTGGCTGAAAGCAATTGCGAATTCGGAAAATGACAGGATGCGGGATGAATTGTGAACTGGGTTTTTCAAGGTGACTGCAAAATCGCCGCAATCGATTTGCCTATTTGAAACAGAGGAAGGGAGGATAGATAGAAGAGAGGATAGATCGATATCCGCACCTGTGAGTTTCGGAAAATGACAGGATGCGGGATGAATTGTGAACTGGGTTTTTCAAGGTGACTGCAAAATCGCCGCAATCGATTTGCCTATTTGAAACAGAGGAAGGGAGGATAGATAGAAGAGAGGATAGATCGATATCCGCACCTGTGAGTATCTGGGCTCTGATGTTGTTGGTCACGGGGGGCAGTTCCATAGCTGTAGCGTTCGGAGGGATGGGCATCGGCGTTGCGGAAAATAGGGTGAAAGAAGAATGGTTTGGGGGAAAAGTATTAGGAGGGAAAAAACCCGGGACCGAAGCCGTTTGTGGAGGCAACCTCACACTTGGGTCGGTCCCTTAAGCTTGGGGGGGAGCTGGAAAAGTTGAGAAAGAAGAGAGCTGGGGAGGTAGGAAGTGTGTGTGGGCCTGCGGCTCTAGCTGAGGCAACCTCGCGCTAGAGACTGACGGTGGGACTGCAGGCCAGGGACAGGAAAAAGGGTTGGAAAAAGTTACGGGAGGATGGTGGGGTGGTTGGGCTTGAGGCGTTGGCATACTAACGTTTAAAGAGCGGCCTGTTTCGCAGGAAACTGGCAAAGTGGCGTGAGGTGCGGTGCTGGAAAACGCCACGGTCTGTAGCTCAGCAGAGCGGAGAGAGTAGTGGGGCCTGGCGGCGGCGTAATCTGGGGCGCGGCCCAGGCTAGCTGAAGGCCTGCTGTGTCCTGGCGCTCGCGTAGTACTGGGCCCTGCGGCGTCGGGAGAAGGAGTTTCCTGAAAACGTGAGTTTGATGTTTTGTTACTTGCCTTTTTTGCTGTTTTTGAAGGTGGAGTGGATTTCGGAGAAGGGAAAGCTGCCTGGAGAGAAACATACAAGTTGTACAGTTGTGATTTGTTCATCCTCCTAGAAAAATGAACGTCAGCGCTGATTAGCGCTTGTCTCAGCCCCAGCACTGTCCATTTCTCGATTGCCGGAATATTGGGTTGTGCTGAGGCGTAGGAGTAAGCTGGAGATGGTGGAGGTCTTGATGGTGGAGATGAGGGCAAACCACGTCGCCTCGGGGTACGAGAGGCGGCTCGGCTAGGCCGGCGGCCGCACCGTGAAGCTGGAGGTTCGGGAGCGGTATCCTGTTGAGCATGGGAGCTCGTAGCGGTGAAAGGGAGCTGAGATGGAGCCTGGCCAATGAAGGAATCGTCATCGGAAGGGTAGAGTTCAATCTCTGACATTGTGGCAAAAGGGCGGGACCAAATGCTGAAACTGTCAAGGAATGTTAGGTGAGTTGACAGTGGATATTTATATATGCTTCCTCTCGTGCTGATAGGGTAGACATGTAATAGTTTGGTGACGAGTTGATTGGAATGATTTATTTGAACGTGCTCCTCCCGAACCTTGTTTATAAAACATCATGTAATGACATTCAGACATTTTATGTGTGACGTCAGTGGATTTTTGGATTAGATGGTGAAGAAAAACAAATCAGACTTCTTTATTGCATGTACATAAGCGATGTTCTGTATGCAACGCTATGGCTGAGTTGAAAGATTGCCTGTGATAATGCTGGAGATTAGGGTCTCCGCTTCCTCACACACACAGATGGAGGTGGATTGAGATTTCCTCATCATCAAGGCCACCCTACACACTCTCTGAGTGTTATCTCACAGTCACAGCTCATTGACATCATCAGAAACACATTGACGCACTGATGAGCAAATCTGCTTTCACAAACCCACCAGCCGAGAGGAGAGCAAGAGTTTGCCTGAGAGTCCAATAAACCTGTTGAAAACCACTATTGTATTGACACACGCTAAATGCACTGTAAACCTATTTATCATCAATATTTTGCAAGATTAGCGTTTATGAAGCAACATCCAGTACTTTAGTGACAGGCACACAAACAAAGCAAATTGTAGCTAGATTTATTACGATTAGCTGTTGAATGTAAATGTGCTCCGGCTCCCTCATTTCCATTTCACTACAAAGTTTGTAATTTGCAAAGTTTACAATAGCACTCTTTTTTTATTCTCTTACACAGCTAAACGGAAAATAACGTGCAATTGTTGACAACAACAAAATTAGTATCTCTAAACATAACAGCTTTACCACTGCTCTTTCCTTTAGGACATGCACATCTATCTAGTGTTACTATTTACTGGAGTACATTATTGCAATAGAAGATAAATAAATTATTCTTTCTGGAATGAAGTAGGTTCGGTTGTGTTTGCATGGTGTTGTGGGAATAGTGTGTTTGTAGGTGTTTTAGAGGAGGAGGTGAAGCTCAGAGGAGTTACACCCTCACACTGCAACGGCAGTAATGTGATCTGTGTGTGTTCAGTGTACGCCAGTTTTTTTTTTCCTCCCATGGAAATGACCCATGAACGTGCAGGCAGAGAAAAAGCACATGGATTCTGATATTCTCAGATCGGTTTCAGTCCTCATTCATAAATGGATATGAATCAGATACTGGCATTTGCGTCCGCCATGTAAGCGGACAGATCAGATATTCCCATGTCAATGCGAGTCGTACGTCATTGAAAAAGTGGCGGTGGCGAATGACGTCAACACCAACCGTGATCACATGACCCAGGGCTCTCCTGTTTCTCTCCATCTTAAGACACCAATGTTTTGCTGACCTTTAGAGATGGTGTGGAAAGAAAAATCTTGTATTATCATTTTGTCTGTGTTCATTTCAAATCGCGCTGCTTTTACTTCCTTTTCGGCCTAAGCTTTTCCGGGCTTTTCGGGTTTTCTTGGGTTGTTACGGCAAGTGCATACAATCTCAGAAAAATAGGTACAAAAGCTGTCACTGGGACAGTACCGTTCAAAAGGGTTCTAATATGTACCATTTAGTTACTAATAATATTTACACTTTTGGTACCAATATGTACCTTTGATGAACTAATATGCACTCTTTAGGTACAAAGGTGTACCTTTTGAAAAGGTACCACCACAGTGACAGCTTTTGTACCTTTTTTCTGAGTGTAGTGTGTATTTGTAGTGTAGGGCTGTCACTTTACGTTCGAAAATCGATTGCACAATCGATTGGACCAACCAACCCAAGTTTCGAAAACGAAAACAGGGAATCGATTTTAACAACTTTTTTTTTTTTATTTTTTTTTTTTTTACCAAAAATGTGTTTTAGGTGGACCGATCAATAGCCTACAGTACACAGAACCAAATTCTTGCGCCGTTATTTGTTGCTTAGTGACGATGTGTTCAAGTATGCCAGAAATGCGCAGATTCTTCGCAATACGCTGTTTTTAATCTATCATTATGACTCACGAGTTGCATATTTGCGCTAAATCCGCGCAGATTTGTCTACACGAACTTCCCCAGAAAAATTAGTAAACAGAAACACGCCAAATTGGCTCGTGATTTGACAGCGTTTCCCGCCAAATTAATTTTTTTATCCGCGTTTGGCGGATTGGCGGATGTTAATTTCAAACCCTGAATATTGCACTCCTGTTTTTCATTGTGCACGAAACCTCACGCCAATAAATCATCAGAAATATTGCTGACTTGTGCGCGTCTCAAGCGCACTCTTTACGTTCGTCCTAATGCCGGTTAGTTGTCTGTGGATTTGCCTATATTTGGTTTTGAAAATGGAAACGTCTTTAGACATGGAAAATCGATTTTACAATCGATTCAATGAACACTTATGTCTCAAAAATCGAACAGGATTTTTTCACAAAAGTGACAGCTCTAATGTAGTGTCTGTATACATAAACATAGTACCCATATCCGATACTATAGTGTATCGGATATGGGTCGCTTTTAAAAAAGATGTAAGCTTGTTGTCACATTGTGTAAATGTGTCCAAAATGTCCCCACAAAGATGACAATATATGAAATCCTTGTCCTTAACAGCTTAAAAATCATACTATGTGATTTTTTTTTAAAATGTAAAAATGCCTGAATGGGTTGGTTTAGTGGAGAGAATGTACAGTTTGTACAAACTACTCATAAAACATGAAAACACAAGTCAAGTCAAGTGTGTCAAGTCAAGTCAGCTTTATTTATACGGCGCTTTTTACAATACAGTGTTTCAAAGCCGCTTTACAGAGATAACAGGAAAATAATGCAACAAAAGTTTGTTTCCAGAAGAAAATAGTCCAACTTAAGTAAGTTCAGTGATGTTTCATTTTTTTTTAAGTTATTAATTTAATAATATTAATTAATATTTATTGAATCATTCACTCAACCGATTTGTTCAAGTTTCATTCTGGAACAAAACGCTTTTGCTTTGAAACGCAAAACGGTTCATCTGGATTTTTTCGGCACTATTGTTGTTGGCAAAATAGATCAAAACAGACAATAATGTTTAAAGTAAAAGTAACCAAACTTAATATTAACTTGTTTAATTAACTGTTGTTTGAAAACAATATCACATTTGCGATTGTGTTGATATTCGTGAAAAACTTGTTTTGCTTTGGTAAACTTCCTTTAAACCTCTTACTGTGAAAATGAGTAAAGTTGCTGTTTGTAATTTTCTTCTTAAAACACTTATTAATTATAAAAATAGAGGTAGTATTTTGTTTTTGTGTGCAAAAATGTTTGCACATGAGTATGTTCTATATTTTCAGTGAGCTGAATAGAGACACAAACACAGAGCTCAGCATGTGTGAAACACAACACTTCTCATGCCTGGATGCCCTGGGAATCTCCGTGATCCTGAGATGTGCAAACTCTCCCGAGGCTGCGGAAAAACACACTTACTTCTAGAAATTTCTGACGTGTTCCTTCCTGTTCGGCCACATTTGCTAATAAGCGTGAGGTCTGAAATACTACATACGTTCCCTCAGCGTCACGAGAAAAGACATAGCATCACTAACACATCAAGGACTGTGGTATTACCGTGTTTTTATAGACCAAAACTCACTTTCTGCAGGACATGTACAAATATTATGTAATATGAGGTTCATGTACAGTAAAAGTCCTTTAGATGAGTGTGTTCACAGGCATTATTCAATAACCACAGTTTTACTGGTGATTTAAAATAGAGCACATTTAACAAATCAGACAAAACTACGTATATTCCTGTTTTGAATTATTAATGTTAGGTGGAGAAAAGCTACATAAAAGCACTCCTCATCATGACTTTCATACACGATTATAGTCCATCAGTGTAAGTGCCTCATGCAGATTCACAGGCAATGTTTGTTTGTCTCGTCAGTTACTGTAATTATCAGGCTGCGCTTGATTCGTCAGTTACTCCACCTCTAAACACTGCTGTGGTGTATGAACAGGTTTAGTTTGTTGTGGTTCACTTGTTTGTCATGTCATGTCATTTTTGGTGTCCAATGTCAAAGAGAAGTGCATTTGATGTATACAATTTATTCCCAGTTTGATAAGTGCTCTTTTCAAAAGTATACGTAAAAGTAAGTAAACGAGTATAATGGATATAGGATTTGTTGGATATCATATGTTAAATATATCCAAAGTTCGTTGGAGTTGCAGAAACTTGATGGCGTGTCTGATTAAAGCATGGGACAAATACCAGTCCTTTGCTCTCTTTTATTTTAAGTTCAGGATGATTAAGTCTTGGGTAATTCACATGACATGAGGCCCAAAAATCTAGTCCTGACCCTGAGCTCTGCAAACCTTTTTTTTTTTGTGGGTTAACACAATTGGATGATTTTGTACTCCCATTTTGTACTCCCAACTCCAATGAACTTTGGATATATTTAACATCTGATATCCAACAGTATGTTTTAAAATGTAAATGAATGTACTGGGAGTAAATTGTATGCATAAAGAAAGCAAAGAGCGTTCCCCAGCACTAAAGCTCTCCTTCCCTGCAGAAACATTCAGCATTGCTGGTCTACAGCAGAAGGAATGTGTCTCACGCTGGGACCAGCTTGGGATGCTGGTGGTCAGCATATGTTGTCTTTTTGGTGCTGGTATAATCCCAGCAAGACCACAACAAAACTTGCTTATGTGTTACATATCAGGTGTCTTAAATAAAGAGACCATTATAGTTAAATAAGAAGACTAAGACAATTTTCATAAAATACAAAGAAATCTAATGCAACGTGAGCAGATCTAAATTATATATATATATATATATATATATATATATATATTTAGTTAACTTCATATACTGTAAATATGACTAAGATCATAGAAGTTCTCTGTTTATAGTCAATTTATAAAGTCAAGGTAAATCTTATGTTTTTACTTTTGATACAGTTGAAATCTACTGCACACACTACTTGTGTTATGACACTACCCACAGCAGTTCAATAAACATTTCCATGTCTTGATTCACTTTTTGTAGCAATTAGTGACTGTTAAATTGCAGCTCTCATTAAATGAGTGTCCATAGAGGCTTATTATTTGCATTTGAGATGCGACTTCGAGGACGGTTGAGTCATGAAACTGATGCATCATAGGTTTAGCAATGCAGAGCAGCATTTCACTGACATTTAAATGCCACAGCCAGCATCTACCTCTGTGTTCTTTTTAAATCACATGAAACAAAATTTGTGTTATTTTATTAAGGGGAGAGAGACAACCACTTATACCTACACTTAAACTTAAGTTAATAACTAAATACATTTGCAAGTGAATCAATCAAAAACTAACTTTATCTGGACAATAACTTTATTCCAGAGCTGCTGTAAAGCCAAAACAATCTGTTACGTTAATTTCCTATTATCACTGTAAAGTGGCTTTGAAACTATTTATGTTGGTAAAAGCGCTGTATAAATGAAGGAGACTTGACTTGACTCAGGTGATCCTACATTAGGATTATTTAACAACAGAAACTGAATAATCAAATATAAAAATAAAACATCTTAGTTTTCACTGTATGAATTAAATATATACTGATTCTGATTAAAGCTACAAAAGTTATTCAGCCAAGAGCTGTGAGTGATTTTCTCTTTGTCTTTTGTTCATGACCCCAGTTATTGCAAGCCGTTGTGATATGCATATCGCTATTTATACATAACGCCGCATCTCGTTCCCCTTCTCGGGGGAAACATTATTTTTATTTATGGCTTTTCAAAAGTAGCCGTGTATTTAAAGGACAATTCCGGTGAAAATTAACCTAGGGGTAATTAACACATGGTTACCGAGTCGATAGTTCTCTGGGATGCGTTTTCATGATAATCGAATGTAAAGAGTTTTATCTCTAAAAACAGATTAGCTTATAATGCTAGTATATGGGGCATAGAATAAGTAAAAGTAAATCACTAGTTAATACCACTAACAAGGCTCAAAATATCTTCACACTAACATGGTAGCATAATGAGGGTCCATACATGCGAACCAAAGCATTGAGAACTGTGAAAGTGTATAAAGGCAGGAGCCATCTTGGAAAACAGTCTCGACTAGTTGAGCCACGAACGCCGTGCTAAGTGAGGTGGTCGATAGGAATTACGTTTGTGAAATCGAATTACTTGGAAATGCATGAATTATATCTGTTTTTTTTAAATATATGGGTGACTAACAACGGACCATAAGAGATTCCAAGTCACAGTTTATTTTACTTAGCACAGCGTTCGTGGCTCGACTAGTCAAGACTGTTTTCCAAGATGGCTCCTGCCTGGATACACTTACAAAGTTCTCAATGCTTCGGTTTGCATGTCAGGTCAGTTCGGCAGAATCAGGTCAAGTTTTATATTTACCTTGAGAAAAAAATGGTTTACAGAGATTGAAAGGGACATCATAAATAAATGACATTATGACATTACACAGAAAGACAAGATAGACACATTCCCATGTCTTTCCTCTCCAGATTCACCATTATTATTGCTTTGGGAATAAAAGAGTTGCCTGATCTCTTAGTCTTCAGCGTCAGTACTTTAAAACACCAACCCAAGGGCATCAGTTCAAACATGGTTTAAACAGGATGCGGTATATAAAGGCTTTTTGTTTTATAACTTTAAGTTCTGCCCCAACTTCCTGTTTTAGTAGAAATATGTCAACACTGTAAGAGAACTCCTTGTCAATCCATGGGGTCTTTAACACTTGACGGCAGGAAAAGCAGCGTGTCTTGCAGTGCTTGTGTAGACAGACTCAAGAGCATGTTTTACGTAATGTGTTTGTTCGTGCGGCACAATTATCTTTCTGTTGATTAGCAGAGAGACTCATTAGCTGCTAGACTGGAGGATTTCAGGAACAGATATACAGTCCTGCATGATGAATTCTCACAGTGTGGTGGATGCATTCGTCATGGATGATTATTAGAGTCAGATTAGCATTATTCAGTGGGAAGATTCATTATATCATTGCTGTATATTGTCAGATGTCTATGGCTGTCTAGTCATGCCGTGTATGGTGAAAAGAGAATAATAATCAAGGACAGTACCATCCATTTACAACATACTTGCTGTCATCACTGCTCATACCCACATAGCAATTTTTTTCTGGCACAGATCTGGATTACAGACAAGGGCCACGCATGGGCCATAACTGGCCCGAGTCTCAGCCAATTATCGACCCATGACTGGCCCTGCACTGAGCCTAAATATGTTTTAGTATTGGTACTGATTCTCAGCAGACTTACAGACGTTATTTCTTTTCCACAAAAGTTCTTACAGACGTTCATATGTTGATGTTTTATTAAAAACATTAAAGCTTGTTGTCGCCATTATGGTAATCAGTGTTTACTTTAGTCGGGCTCTTGACTTTTAACATTAGTCTTTATCTTGCTGTTGTAACTGTGTGTCACTGATACACATTTGTTATGGCAAAAAAGAGAAACTGATCAGATAATGTTGGTAACTTTTATAGTCATCATTTTGTGGCCTTATTTACTTCTACCACTCTGATTAAATTGTTTAATATTAGTTGTTCATTTTTCATGCCAGTACTAATACAAAAATTCCTGCAGTGCTGTGATACTCTGAAGGAGTTTATGAAGTACGCAGGAAATGTTTTGACATGGTCATATAGACTCACACAGACATCAAGAATCAGCGTATGAATCTCAACAATAGTGACCATAAAAAAATTCAGATCATCTCTGAACTCGCCACAAAACAAGCTGCAGTCCGTAACATTTGGCGCTCTAGCGGTTAATAAACAGAACTGTATGCGTCTTCTGGAAGAACATTGTAGCCGGAGCTTCTTCTCTCTGTTTATGTCTATGTCGAGTCACTTAGGTCGTACGACCCGAACCCAATATAGACCTTATGAAGCCCCGCCCCTTTTCAGCGCTGCGCTCGTTGTCTTTTGTCTGTATTTTCACAGCGATCTTACGTATTTATGAATGAACGGCTCATTTTAAAATCTTCCCGGTCTACTAACATTTGTTTAAACATTACAATCCTCATGATAACTTTCGTTAACTTTACATTGAGTAAATCCACTTCAAAAGCTAATTACTCCTGGACAGCAATGCCATAGAAATATACAGAGCGACCGCAAAAACAGAAGTTCAAAGACAATATTCTCGTTTCTCTGGCGCATAAGGTCTATAAACACTTATTATAGGTGTACCGTAGTGATTCAGGATAAGTCAAAAACACGGTTTGGAAAATGGATTCATGATGTAATCGCTTATTATATACATTTTGTAAATTTTGAAGAAAAAAAAGTTACGGACTCCAGCTTTAAATTAAATTGTAGAATATTATATATCAGCTTTATATTGGTTATTGGCCACTTTGCTTTCTAATATATTGGTACTGGCATTGATTGATCACTAGAAAAATGTCTATTTTAAACTATTCGTTGCAGAAAGGTGATTCCCCCCCCGTAATAATATAGTTACACCATCTATAAACAACCAACCCTTTGGAATAACATACAGCAGACCAAACTCAGGGTTTGTGAGCCCTGCAAGCATTGTGTTGGGATTTCCAGAGCAGCTTATTCTCTAATATAAAACAGAAGAATGAAAGGAAAGACAGGTAGTGGTTTAACCTCAAGTATGCAGTCTTTGAGTCATTATGAGTGAGGATATGTTGGAAACATACTGTAGGATGTAAGGTGTAGGTAGCTGAAGGCTGTATAAGTTATACACTGTAATATATATTTGTGGAGCATGAACACCTTAATAATAATATAATAATAATAAACTTTATTTTCTATAGCGCCTTTAAAAGTAGCATCTCAAAATGCTTTACAAGAATAGAAACAAGATAAAGCATACAATAATACAAACAATGTGTTAATGAAAGAAAAAACAAATGAAAATAAAATACCAAATAAAAACATACTATCAAAAGTCCAATCAAATAAAAATAATACTAATAATATGACAATTACAAACAATCATGTAAAAACTACCCTAAACTAATACGTTTTAAGAGACGATTTAAAAACACTAAGGGATTCAGCTTGCCTAATCTGGCAGGGAATTTCAAAGTTTTGGAGCAATTGAAGAAAAAGCCATATCACCCATGGATTTGCTTCTGAGGAGCGGGGATCACGTGCTGGTGTGTAAGGGGTTAAAAGCTCAGAGAGATAATGAGATGCCAGTCCATGCAAAGCCTTATAAGTAGGTATAAGTATTTTAAAATCAACACGGAATCTGACAGGGAGCTAGTGTAAAGATTCCAATACTGGAGTGATATGATCCCTTGTCCTGTTTCCAGACAGGATTCGAGCGGCAGAATTTTGAACCAACTTTAATTTATTAAGGGTAGCTTTTAAAACCCCTCCCAGCAAAGCATTGCAATAATCGATGTGAGAGAATACAAAGATGTTAATTAACTTTTCAGCCACTGGGAGTGACAACATAGGACGGAGTCTGGCAATATTTTTAAGATGAAAAAATTGTCTTGGCGGTGTTCAGAACATGAGGAAGAAAAGTTAGTTTAGCATCAAATATCACCCCCCAATTTTTTTCTTTAGTTTGAAATTGCAGTGTAGAACCATCTACACTTAAAGTTGGAGACCCAGCCTTACGTAGCTGGCGAGGTGAACCAATGAGCATAACCTTCGTCTTGTCACTGTTTAGACTTAGAATATTTCTAGACACACAATGTTTAATCTCAGAAATATAGAGAGAGAAAGGACACAGCCACATTAACATCAGGTTTTGAATGTATATAAACATGGGTGTCATCTTCATAAAAGTGAAAACTGAGACCAAATGATCTTAAAAGTTGACCAAGTGTAAATGTAGATGCAAAAAAGTATAGGGCCCAAGATTGAACCTTGAGGAACACAATCAGACCTGCAACCACCCATAGCGACAAACTGCTTTCGATCAGAAAAATAGGACTTAAACCAGCTTAGTGCAGTATCAGAAACACCAAAGACAGATTTTAACCGACTAAGTAAAATAATGTGAACAACAGTGTCGAAAGCGGCACTAAGATCAAGAAGTATCAAAATAGAAAGAAAGCAAGAATCAGAAGCGATTAACAAGTCATTAGTGACCTTAACTAATGCTGTTTCAGTGCTGTGGAGTTTACGCAATACTGATTGAAGGGGCTCATTAAGGTTGTTTGCAGTAAGATGAGAATGCAATTGAGTAGCAACAATTCGCTCTAAAAATTTGGTGAGAAAGGGAAGATTGGAAATGGGATGGAAATCATTAAGGTTGTCAACATTTGTCTTTTTTTCTGGTACAGGGGTCAGAGCAGCAGTTTTAAATGTTGCCGGCACAACACCAGTGCACAGATAATCATTTATAACACTCAATACAGCTGGACATAAAGTAGCAAAGCATGATTGGAACAGACAGGTTGGTACAGGATCGACTTTGGAAGTGATAGCTTAGATAATACCCCATCTCTGCCAGAGGATCGCCGGAGATCAAATAAACCATATCCAGCAGGAGTAACCTCATTAAAGAGAAAACCATCAGACTCTTTGTGCCAGGTTTCTGTTAAATACAAAAAGTCCAATTTTTGTTCTGTAATAATGTCAGATAACATCACAGCCTTGTTGTTGACAGAACGTGCGTTGAAAAGCGCAGAATTCAACAGACGAGGAGCAGATGAAACCGGAAAAACCTCCTCGCGCTTAAGAACCGACAAGTTGTTAAAGTTGACCCCCATAGTCCTACACAACAGCCTTTGGGATTTGCACAGAAATGTAGGATAAGTAACGGTGGATGATGAGAAAGAAAAGCTGCGCCTTGAAGAGCGATGTATATAGCGCGTAGGTCTCAGTATTCCAACACGACCGCAGAGAGCATATGTGTCATTCGCCAGATTAAAGTTTCCCTTAAAGGAACACTCCCAATTTTATACTATACTAGAACTATACTCTCATTCCTGCGTAATAATCAAGGAGCTTTGCTGCAGTACCATGGGTGAGCAGGCGCAACGATATTACGCAGCGCCTGAAACTTAGTGCCGGTCATATTGAAAGTTATATAGCTGGGGACTATTTTCAGGGACTGCGTAATATCATATCGTAATATCACCCGGAGATCGGCTGAATGGATTCGAAAACGGTAAAACTCAATTGTTTAACTCTAGGGGAGTTGGAAAATGAGCCTATTTCCAAAAAAAGTGGAGTGTTTCTTTAAGGTTTGACAGCTGGTGAGTGGTGTACCTTAAAGCCATGTTGAAGAAGCCCACACCAGCCGAAACCACACAATGGTGCAAATCCTGGGAGGGACAGCAGGAGAGGCCATTCCAGCGAAAAATAATCAACGATTAAAGCATTAATCCAACGGGTGTAATTACTCATCGCAATAAAATAGGCAGTCTTCACATGCTCCAAAACCCTTAGTGAGTATTCATCAAAACTTCATTGAGAACTGAAAATAACAAAACAAACGGGAGAGAGGAGAGGCAGCCAAACGCCCCAGCGTACCCTTTCACCCGGAAGTGCTTGTAGTACTGTTGACATGTAGTTGCAAATTAATGGGAGTTAGTCCGACAATATAACAAATGCTCAAACTCATGAGTTCTTCATTTGAATCAATCTAACGATTCACTCATTGAATGCTTGACTAATTCACTCTAGCAAAAGTTATTCCTTTCATTATTGCTTACGCGAAACGAACTGTTACATCAAGGCCCATTGGGACTTTGCTGGTAATCATTGATGAATTCTTCATTTGACAATATATCAGTAAAAATGCTACATTTTTAACCGTAAACCATCACTGGAAACCAAAAAACTTTGCACAGCATCTGTGAAGCCATAGGCTCTGTGAATAATAATTCATTTAATGTTAATCTCATGTGCAGCACTTCACTTTTGACAAGCAGTTATATCACTTCCTGACAAATGTCCAACAATTGTTGTTATTATTCTATCAGACAATATGTTAGTGTTCCAAAGTGAGCTTGACATTTTTAATTATGAGCGATGAAATATGTAAATGATGCCTGTGAAATCTCAGCTGCAATGTCAGATTTCAAGCAGCCCAATAAATTCATGACCTCTAATCACTTTAACGTTATTTTAATATGTTTTAAAACATGTAACTGAGTAGAAGGTTTTCTTTCCCATTTGGCCTACTTCAAAATTACATTTTGGGATGATTAATAAAAAAGTGAAATGGCATTTTTAATCCAGGATGTTAATTTCGTTCAATACAAAGTGTAGATGCTAACTTAAAAAAAAAAGTAAATTAACATTTCATGGAGGAAATTCTGTTTGAACACCGAAAGACAAAGAGTAAATTCTGCAGCTAATAATCTTATTGAAAATGATCTGTTGATACTGTATGTGATATGTGCAAAATTGATTAACTGTGAATAATTAAATAATTAATCAGCATATCATGTAATTAATTTAAAAAACGATTCCCAGCTCTAGCTTCTTTCTCCTAATATTCTTTCTGTCCATCTCTCCCTGTTTGGTGTTTTGATGCATAAACTTAAAATACTGTGTGGAAGCGACTGCTCTGAAACAGCTACTATTTCATTGATTATTTCAAGAAACACTGAATCTTCAAACTGAACTCTTGATTTGGTTGAAGGCAATCAGCTCTTCTGATGATCACTGGTGCATTCATCAAAGAAATGAGGCTTCATAATTTTAATGACTTTTCAGCTGCACACTGGATAACGAAATAGAGTTTTGGCAGTGTGAGTGTGTGAGAGTGTGTGTGAGAGTGTGTGTGAGAGTGTGTGTGAGAGTGTGTGTGAGAGTGTGTGTGTGAGTGTGTAAGAGTGTGAGTGAGTGTGTGTGTGAGTGTGTGAGAGTGTGTGTGAGAGTGTGTGTGAGTGTGTGTGTGCGAGTGTGTGTGTGAGTGTGTGAGAGTGTGAGTGAGTGTGTGTGTGAGTGTGTGAGAGTGTGTGAGTGAGTGTGTGAGAGTGTGAGAGTGTGTGTGAGAGTGTGTGTGTGAGTGTGTGAGAGTGTGAGTGAGTGTGTGAGAGTGTGTGAGTGAGTGTGTGAGAGTGTGTGAGAGTGTGTGAGTGAGTGTGTGAGAGTGTGTGAGTGTGTGTGTGTGTGTGTGTGTGTGTGTGTGTGTGTGTGTGTGTGTGTGTGTGTGTGTGTGTGTGTGTGTGTGTGTGTGTTTGTGTGTGTGTGAGTGAGTGAGAGAGTGTGTGAGAGTGTGTGAGTGAGTGAGAGTTTGTGTGTGTGTGTGTGTGTGTGTGTGTGTGTGTGTGTGTGAGTGAGTGAGAGTGTGAGTGAGTGCTTGTGTGTGTGTGTGTGTGTGTGTGGGTGAGTGAGTGAGCAAGAGAATAAGTGAGTGAGAGAGAGAGAGTCAGTGAGTGAGTGAGTCTGTGAGAGAGTGAGTAAGAGAATAAGTGAGTGAGAGAGAGAGAGTGAGTTAGTGAGTGAGTGAGAGAGAGTGTGTGTGTGTGTGTGAGTGCGTGCGTGCGTGCGTGCGTGTGTGTGTGAAAACAAAATATATTATTTGTTATCAACAACATGAAGTGCATTAAACATAACATTACATCAGGGTTTCTCAGACTGGGGTTCGTGAGTTTTATGAAAAGCTATTAATTAAATAAATCATTTTGAAATAATACAAATTCTAATTAAAATGCATTTGTAAGACAGAAACCTTCCAAAGACATAGTAGACAAAGACATAATGCATGGATAAATTACCCACTCAGTGATAATTCAAGCAATAATTAATGTTTTCGTCAATGATCAAATGCTCTCAATTGTCCATGTAATTATAGACGCCTGACTAGTGTCAGTGTGTGTGATTTATATAAGATTATATAAGTAATGTCCTTTTTTAGAAAGGAAAAGTTTTAATATGTGAGAATCGATAAATTATAAATAATTTACTGCCATCGTATAAACAATATATAATCATGTAATCCATAAAAAAGTCACTGTAGTCTGATTACAAGTATATTAAAATGTAATATAATCTAATTGCAAGTACTTACATTTTGTAATCTGATTCCATGTAATCAGTTACTACCCAGCACTTCATGTCTCAGTAAAATCATGTTAAACTGTGAATATTAAATATAATTAATCTGGCTTTTGAGGAACGTCTAGTCATCATTGTATTACATTGCATTATGTAATAAAACCAAGCATTTAAATATCATCTTACTGTTCCACCACTAAAGGCACAGTATGTTCTTCATCTGACAACACACACACACATAAAAGCAATGCTCTGTCTTTAATTCACAGTCTGATAATCCTCCCCGTGATCCCTGTCTGGGACTCGCCTCTTGTTTTCTTCCATCACCTTAAAAACTCCCAGAGAAAAAAAAAACACTGACGAGATGGAGAGAGATTGTCTTGCAGTGTGAAGTGTTTTGTATCTATATTTGGCTAGAAGAATGTCTTCCGGGATCTCGTCGCACAAGGCCTGTTCCTGTTGTGGCCTGCGCCTCTCTTTACCTGCGCTCAGCCCCTGACACCTTCACCTGGATGATGATGGGGCAGGTGTAGAGACAGCAGGACACAGGCTAAAGCACACCTGGATGATGATGGGACAGGTGTAGAGACAGCAGGACACAGGCTAAAGCACACCTGGATGATGATGGGGCAGGTGTAGAGACAGCAGGACACAGGCTAAAGCACACCAAAAAAAAATCATTAGTAAACATGGGTTGACTGGTAGAGTGTTTTTGCTGATTAATCAGCATCAAAAACAACTTTTGTTATATTGAGATATCTGCAAAGAGGAACACCAATATAGCTCTGAACATGGAAAAAATATTTATATATATATATATATTTTTTTTTTGTGTGTGTGTGTGTGTTTGTGTGTGTGTGTTCAGAGCTAAAGTACTACAAAATTAAAACCAATTATTGACTCCTCATGAGGGTGTCTAAGTCCGAGGTTCTCAACTTTGACTTTTTTTGCATTTCAATTTGAAAGTATGTCAATATACTAAATTTAATCAATAACTACATTGAAATAATTGATGTTATACATATTGAGCCCCTTGCTTGAGAGCCATTGATCTAAATCATTAAATCATTCATTTGTTATTTTAGAAAATCATCAAGTGTTCTAAATTGAAGAGTGAGTGAGCATCTGTAAATAGAGCATAAATAAAGAACTGAATATGCTCACTAGAGATCACATAATTCAGTGAAAATTTTATAGAAATGATGATTCTGTCTAAAGAAATACGAACTGAATCATTTTAATATACCCTAACATTCACAAAAGGTGCACATGCAAAGTCAGAATTTTGTGGAGAAAATACGCTATTACCACTTTTGTGGGATGTAACGGAAAAGTAATATAACTTCACAACACTTGGTACTTCAACCCAAGGGCTGGGTAAATATAGGACTGAGTTGGGGTAATTTTACCCAGCAAATTGGGTTATTTATTTAACCCAGCATAATGAGTTGATACATTTTTACTATAGCACTAGCTTTTTTATTATTATTTTACTTAAAACATGATATAATTTTTACGGATTAACTTAAATCGTCTAAACGTTTTATAAAACGTATTATTTGCTTGATAATTCCTGTATTTTTAATCATATCTTACAGGATAGCATATTTTGTTTATTTTGTACATATTGCATACATTTAAACTCGTTTAACAAATATTATAAGTAAAAATTGTATTTAAGTGTAAATGATCAGTCTGTTGTGCCGTTTCCACTGTATCGGCGATAAAACTAAACAATATACAAAACAATAAAGAATTTATAGATACAAACAATGTACACAAACCTACCAAACACTTCAGTTGTTATGTCTGATTTAGAATCTGGCTAACACAAAAACTACCCAAACACTGGGTTGTTATGTCTGACTCAGGATCTGGGTAACACAAAAACTACCCAAACACTGGGTTGTTACGTCTGACTCAGGATCTGGGTAACACAAAAACTACCCAAACACTGGGTTGTTACGTCTGACTCAGGATTTGGGTAACACAAAAACTACCCAAACACTGGGTTGTTAAGTCTGACTCAGGATCTGGGTAACACAAAAACTACCCAAACACTTGGTTGTTACGTCTGACTCAGGATCTGGGTAACTCAAAAACTACCCAAACACTGGGTTGTTACATCTAACTCAGGATCTGGGTAACACAAAAACTACCCAAACACTGGGTTGTTACGTCTGACTCAGGATCTGGGTAACACAAAAACTACCCAAACACTGGGTTGTTACATCTGACTCAGGATCTGGGTAACACAAAACTACCAAAACACTGGGTTGTTACATCTGACTCAGGATCTGGGTAACACAAAACTACCAAAACACTGGGTTGTTACGTCTGACTCAGGATCTGGGTAACACAAAAACTACCCAAACACTGGGTTGTTACGTCTAACTCAGGATCTGGGTAACACAAAAACTACCCAAATACTGTGTTGTTACGTCTGACTCAGGATCTGGGTAACACAAGAACTACCCAAACACTGGGTTGTTACATCTGACTCAGGATCTGGGTAACACAAAACTACCAAAACACTGGGTTGTTACATATGACTCAGGATCTGGGTAACACAAAACTACCAAAACACTGGGTTGTTACGTCTGACTCAGGATCTGGGTAACACAAAAACTACCAAAACACTGGGTTGTTACGTCTGACTCAGGATCTGGGTAACACAAAACTACCAAAACACTGGGTTGTTACGTCTGACTCAGGATCTGGGTAACACAAAAACTACCAAAACACTGGGTTGTTACGTCTGACTCAGGATCTGGGTAACACAAAACTACCAAAACACTGGGTTGTTACGTCTGACTCAGGAACTGGGTAACACAAAAACTACCCAAACACTGAAAAAATATCCCCCAAAATTGACCCAAAAGGCTCAACCAAGGATTTGGGTAGAAAAAAATTCATTCATCCAGCTCATTTACTGTGGCCGTCGTTAAAGCTCAATTCATTATCATGAAATCAGTGCAGTATATTTTTAGGGCCACAAAACCACAGGGTTTTATGTCACATTGTATCGAGCTTGCAGTCTGTCAACCGAGTGAGCTGGAACGATTATACAAAAACACCTCTTCAATGTCCCCAACTCTGATTCAATTTAGCAAATCAATCTACTTCAAACGAATTATTCATTTGTGTCATAATTAAATCATTACTTGTATGTAAACAAGTTTTTTTTTTTTTTTTTATTACTTGTTGTAGTTAAACGAATGTTTAGGTCTGAAACATTAATGAAACCCCTACTGGTTTTATGCCAAGTAAAGGCTGCTCTGTTTTGGTAATGTTATCTGGTATTTCAGCTTCAGTTTGCTCATTTTTTTAAACAGTTTGATGGTAGTTTAACCACATATGATCTTATCTTCCTCAACACTCTAATCATCCGATTATTATAAGTGTCTGAAGTTAAATGAAAGAAACTCAACACAGATCAATCACATATACCAAAACAAATGCTCATAAAAACGAAAACATGCACAGATCGCCACACAAACTGTTCTCGGAAACTTTTTTTTTTTTTTTGCATCTTTGCAGTTTCTGTCCTTCCCCTTGAGAAACTCTTCATAGAGAGAAAACTGCAGACGCTTAGAAGTGCATTGTTATACGGAAAACAAGCACGAGAGAGTGCCTCTTTACAGCAGCATTGTGCAACCACACATCCCAGTGAGAGGAAACCAGAGAGAACGTTCTTCTTTTCTTTTCTCACTTTCGAAATGAGGCCGCGCTGGCGTAGTGATGCGTATATCTCGGGTATCTCTCCCGATGTACAGCGAGAGTCTCCCTGTGTGCAAGGGCTTGTGGGAGTGTAGACGTGAAGCTAATCTCATCAAACGTGCAGTCGTTCCTGAGAGGTTTCTCTCGGCCTGGAGTGGGAGTTATGGAGATCTCTCTGCTTTCGGTTATTAAACTGTCATGGATATAGTGTACCTGCGCTGCACATTAGTCTTTCTAGCTGTGGATTTTGCTACAAAATACAACATGAAATCAGAATTGGAGTTGCTTTTATCAGCTTTAAGGTCATGCAGGGCTTCACATTAGACTTTACTTGGTTTGTCAACAGTGAAGCGACTGAAAAAGAACCAGTTTCTCTTTGCATTCACTTTGTCCTTGCTTCGGATGTGAAGCACATTTTCCATTCACACTGTTCCCTAGAATTCTGCTTGTTTTTGAAGTTAGTTTAATCCAAAAGCTATGGAAGCTTGTTTTCGCCACAGAATGAAAAATAAAAAAGGGAATTGTGACTTTTTAACTCACAATTCTGACTTTTTTTCTCACAATTGCGAGTTTAAATATTTTTTTTTTATCTCACGATTGCGTGATAAAGTCAGGATTGCGTGATAAAGTCAGGATTGCGTGTTATAAAGTCAGGATTGTGTGATTATAAAGTCAGGATTGCGTGTTATAAAGTCAGGATTGCGTGTTATAAAGTCAGGATTGTGTGATTATAAAGTCAGGATTGCGTGTTATAAAGTCAGGATTGCGTGTTATAAAGTCAGGATTGTGTGATTATAAAGTCAGGATTGCGTGTTATAAAGTCAGGATTGCGTGATTAGAAATTCAAATTTGGAATTTGAATTTAAAAGCTTTTTTTTCAGATATAAACCTAAAATTTGGAACATAAGTTGTTTCGATTTTTTTTTTACAGCTGTGATTTTCTCGCAGTTTTAGAATGAAATTAAAAAGATAAAATAAAAATATGTAGTAGGGGAGGGGTGGTAGTGTCAGTATACTGATAAATAATGTGGACATTTTCTCTACCGAATTTTAAAATCCCTTTCAAAATGAATTTATTAAAGTACACCCTGTTTATGTAAAACATATTTTTCTTCAGTAATCTTGAGACTGTGCCAGCTTAGATATTTAGAAGTTACTGGAAGATCTAGAAATTGCAAATGGATTAGTTGTACTGTTTTGTGCTGTCTTTTTAATTGCACAACAGCGTTTTAGTGAACACGTGTGTGTGTGTGTGTGTGTGTGTGTGCGTGTGTGTGTCTGTGTGTGTGTCTGTGTGTGTGTGTGTGTGTGTTTGTGTGTGTATACTTGTGTATGTGTGCGTTTGTGTGCGTGTGTGTGTGTGTGTGTACTTGTGTTTGTGTGTGTTTGTGTGCGTGTGTGTCCGTGTGTGCGTGTGTTTGCGTCTGTGTCTCTGTCTGTGTGTGTGCGTGTATGTGTGTGTACCTGGGAAAAGGACAATGAAGCTCTTCCCAGAGACAGATCGAGGGGCGTATCCTGAGCGCTATAAATAACTCTGGCAGTCGACTGAACACACAGTCCAATTAAGTTCCTGGCCACCAACAATTTCCTCTTGCATGCGCACACAGGAAGTCCAGGTCTCTCTTGAGCTTGTCACGGTTATTAATTGGTAGACGGGTTTAGGCTGGCCGGTAATGAACGCTCGAGGGAGTTTGAGGGGAGAGGTGTGTGCCGTAAGGGGAATACATGGAAGATCGTGGAGTTGCCAAATATTACCATCATTCCTACACACTCACATGGACCAGTTAATCCCATTTCTGCTGCATATTGCTTCCAGTACACTGTCAAACATTATATGATCAATGTTAAAATATGTATTTACATTGATGTAATAGGGTTAGTGTCATCAAATGAAGGCTACGTCTACATTAATCCACACTAGCGTTTCAAGATATGTGGATGAGAAACTTTTGTAAAACGCCTGAAAACGCTAAATTCACCGTAAAACCGCACAAAAGCTCAGAGATGATACAGACGGAAAAATAAATAATAACGTTCTGACAGGATCATTTTATTTAGCGCAATATCTCAGCGTTCACTGATGCGTCTCCCCATGTTGTGTGTCCGCGCGACTGCTCTCGTGTTTTGCCGCTGGTGTGTCAGTCATTTTTGCAGGACTGTGATATGAAGAGTGTGCAAAGGAACATGTGTACAGTACAGCACAGCACAGTACAGTACAGCCACAGCACAGCACAGTACAGTACAGCCACAGCACAGCACATAACAGTACAGTACAGCCACAGCCACAGCACATAACAGCCACAGTACAGACACAGCACAGCACAGTACAGCACAGTACAGTACAGCCACAGCACAGCACAGCACAGCACAGTACAGTACAGCCACAGCTCAGCACAGCACAGTACAGTACAGCCACAGCACAGCACAGCACAGAACAGTACAGCCACAGCACAGCACAGTACAGTACAGCCACAGCACAGCACAGCACAGTACAGTACAGCCACAGCACAGCACATAACAGCCACAGTACAGTACAGCCACAGCACAGCACATAATAGCCACAGCACAGTACAGCCACAGCACAGTACAGCCACAGCACAGCACAGTACAGCCACAGTACAGTACAGACACAGCACAGCACAGCACAGTACAGTACAGACACAGTACAGTACAGATGCAGCACAGTACAGTACAGACACAGTACAGACACAGTACAGTACAGACACAGCACAGTACAGTACAGACACAGTACAGTACAGACACAGCACAGTACAGTACAGACACAGCACAGTACAGTACAGACACAGTACAGACACAGTACAGTACAGACACAGCACAGTACAGTAGAGACACAGTACAGCACAGTACAGACACAGTACAGACACAGCACAGTACAGACACAGCACAGTACAGACACAGCACAGTACAGACACAGCACAGCACAGCACAGTACAGACACAGCACAGCACAGCACAGTACAGACACAGCACAGTACAGACACAGACACAGTACAGACACAGTACAGTACAGTACAGACACAGCACAGTACAGACACAGCACAGTACAGACACAGCACAGTACAGACACAGCACAGCACAGCACAGTACAGACACAGCACAGCACAGCACAGTACAGACACAGCACAGTACAGACACAGACACAGTACAGACACAGTACAGTACAGACACAGCACAGTACAGTACAGACACAGTACAGTACAGACACAGCACAGTACAGTACAGACACAGCACAGTACAGTACAGACACAGCACAGTACAGTACAGACACAGTACAGTACAGACACAGTACAGTACAGACACAGCACAGCACAGTACAGACACAGTACAGACACAGTACAGACACAGCACAGTACAGACACAGCACAGACACAGCACAGTACAGACACAGCACAGCACAGTACAGACACAGCACAGTACAGACACAGCACAGTACAGACACAGCACAGTACAGACACAGCACAGTACAGACACAGTACAGCACAGTACAGACACACTACAGCACAGTACAGACACAGTACAGCACAGTACAGACACAGTACAGTACAGACACAGTACAGTACAGACACAGCACAGTACAGTACAGACACAGTACAGTACAGTACAGACACAGCACAGCACAGTACAGACACAGTACAGTACAGACACAGCACAGTACAGTACAGACACAGTACAGTACAGACACAGCACAGTACAGTACAGACACAGTACAGCACAGTACAGTACAGACACAGCACAGTACAGTACAGACACAGTACAGCACAGTACAGACACACTACAGCACAGCACACCACAGTACAGTACAGTACAGACACAGTACAGTACAGTACAGACACAGCACAGTACAGTACAGACACAGCACAGTACAGTACAGACACAGTACAGTACAGACACAGCACAATACAGTACTGTACACAGCACAGTACAGACACAGTACAGCACAGCACAGTACAGACACAGCACAGTACAGTACAGACACAGCACAGTACAGCACAGACACAGAACAGTACAGTACAGACACAGCACAGCACAGTACAGACACAGTACAGCACAGTACAGACACAGCACAGTACAGACACAGCACAGTACAGACACAGTACAGCACAACACAGTACAATACAGACACAGTACAGCACAGTACAGACACAGCATAGCACAGTACAGACACAGCACAACACAGTACAGCACAGTAAAGACACAGCACAGTACAGACACAGCACAGACACAGTACAGACACAGCACAGACACAGCACAGCACAGTACAGACACAGTACAGCACAGTACAGACACAGCACAGTACAGTACAGACACAGTACAGCACAGTACAGACACAGCACAGCACAGTACAGACACAGCACAGCACAGTACAGACACAGCACAGCACAGTACAGACACAGCACAGCACAGTACAGACACAGCACAACACAGTAGTCAAGTCAAGTCAAGTCAAGTGTATTTATATAGCGCTTTTCACAATATAAATTGCATCAAAGCAGCTTCACAATATCAATCAAATAACATAACAATGTTTGGTTCTTAGTGAAAAAACATCCACGTTTGGTAAGGCTGATCAATGGTATTAATGCTTGGTTAATTATTTTGAATATCCCCAACTGAACAAGCCAAAGGCAACAGTGGCAAGGAACCGAAAAACTCCATCAAGTGACCTACTGGTGTCCTAAAACTCCATCAGGCGACCTAATGGAGAAAAAAAAAACCTTGGGAGAACCCAGGCTCAGTCGGGGGCCAGTTCTCCTCTGGCGTTTATGAACTAGAGGCCGGATTTACAGTAACTGTAATTTGATACAGAATTTTGTTTTATTTTATCACTTCGGGGTGGGTACGCGAACCGGAATCACAACATTTTATCTGTAGAGTGGGAAAGGGATCCTCCATAGGGAGAGGCTAGTTGGCACTTCAGCACTGCGTTGTCATCGGGTCCAGGCAAAGCTCCTAGTCAGATCTGGATACGGCCTGGATCCGGTCGGCTGCGGGAAAACCTCGGGATAAACAAAGACACTAAAATTAGCGTAGATGCCATTCTTCTTATGATGATGTAACGAGTACATCAGGATTTAAGGGAAGTGTTCCCAGTTCCGGCTGACCTAATCTATGCAGCCTAACATTGAATTATAGAAGTCTATAATATATTATGTGTATGCTAGGTCAAAGAGATGTGTTTTTAGTCTAGCTTTGAACTGACAGAGTGTGTCTGCTTCCCGGACAATGGTAGGAAGACTGTTCCAAAGTTTTGGTGCTAAATAGGAAAAGGATCTACCGCCCACAGTCGATTTTGATATTCTAGGTATTATCAACTGGCCCAAATTTTGAGATCGCAATCGACGTGAAGGACTATAATGCGTTAAGAGCTCGCTCAAGTACTGCGGAGCTAAACCATTTAGTGCTTTGTAAGTAATCAACAATATTTTAAAATTTATACGATGTTTAATAGGCAGCCAATGCAGTGTTGACAGAACCGGGCTAATATGGTCATATTTCCTGGTTCTAGTAAGAACTCGAGCGGCTGCGTTTTGGACCAGCTGTAGTTTATTTATTAAGCGTGCAGGGCAACCACCCAGTAGGGCATTACAATAATCTAGTCTTGTTGTCATGAAAGCATGAACTAATTGTTCCGCATTTGTTAATGAGAGCATATGTCGTAATTTAGATATATTTTTAAGATGGAAAAATGCGGTTTTACAGATACTAGACACGTGACTTTCAAATGAAAGATTGCTATCAAAAAGCACACCCAGGTTCCTAACCGACGACGAAGACTTAACAGAGCAGCCATCAAGTGTTAGACAGTATTCTAGGTTATTACGTGTTGAAGTTTTTTGTCCAATAATTAGAATCTCTGTTTTTTCAGAGTTTAGTAGTAGGAAATTACTAGTCATCCAATTTTTTATATCAGCTATGCATTCCGTTAATTTTGTGAATTGGTACGTTTCGTTAGGTTTTGAAGAAATATACAGCTGAGTATCATCGGCATAACAATGAAAGCTAATTCCATGTTTCCTAATGATATGTCCTAATGGTAGCATGTACAGAGTGAACAGCAGCGGTCCTAGTACTGAGCCTTGTGGTACGCCATACTGAACTTGTGATCGATAAGACATCTCTTCATTTACTGCTACAAACTGATAACGGTCAGATAAGTATGATTTAAACCATGCTAGTGCAATTCCACTAATGCCAACATAGTTTTCCAGTCTATTTAAAAGAATGTTGTGGTCAATTGTGTCAAATGCAGCACTAAGATCAAGTAACACTAATAGAGAGATACAATCACGATCGGACAATAAAAGTAAATCATTTGTAACTCTAATGAGAGCTGTCTCAGTACTATGGTGCGGTCTAAATCCTGACTGAAAATCCTCGCAGATATCATTTCTTTCAAGAAAGGAACACAGTTGTGAGGATACTGCTTTTTCTAATATCTTTGACAGAAAAGGCAGATTTGATATCGGCCTGTAATTGACTAATTCTGAAGGATCAAGTTGCGTTTTTTTAACAAGCGGTTTGATCATAGCCAGCTTAAAGGTTTTTGGTACATATCCTAGAGACAAAGACGAATTAATGATATTAAGAAGAGGATCTATGATCTCTGGAAGCATCTCTTTCAGTAGCTTAGTCGGTATAGGGTCTAACATACAAGTTGTCGATTTAGATGAATTAACGAGTTTGCAGAATTCTTCCTCTCCTATAGCAACAAATGAATACAATTTTTCCTCAGGGAGACTACAATGCACTCCCTGATGCGATACTGTAGTAGACGGTTGCATAGTTATAATTTTGTCCCTGATATTATCAATCTTATAAGTGAAGAAGTTCATAAGGTCATTACTGCTGTGTTGCTTGGAAACTTCTGTGCTTGAAGCTTTCTTTTTCGTTAGTTTAGCCACTGTTTCAAATAAATACCTAGGATTATGTTTATTTTCTTCTAATAGGGTTGAAAAATAAGAAGATCTAGCAGCTTTTAAAGCCTCTCTGTAAGGAATCGAGCTCTCTTTCCATGAAATCCGAAATACCTCTAGTTTTGTTTTCTTCCAGTTGCGCTCCATTTTTCTGGCTGCTCTCTTAAGGGCCTGAGTGTGATCGTTGTACCACGGCGTTGGACTATTTTCTTTAATCTTCTTTAACCGCAACGGAGCAACTGCGTCTAAAGTGCTGGAAAAGAGAGAGTTAAAAGTTTCTGTTGCAATATCGAGTTCTTCTAAGCTATCCGGGATGCTGAGATGATGAAACTTATTAGGAAGATTATTGATAAAGCAATCTTTAGTGGCAGAAGTTATAGGTCTAACATATTTATAACACGGAGTCCGCTTTGCAGCCTTGGCTAAATGTAATTTACATGAGACTAGATAATGGTCTGAGATGTCATCGCTCTGCTGCAGAATTTCAACGGCATCAACATCTATTCCATGTGATAATATTAGATCTAGAGTATGATTACGACAATGAGTGGGTCCTGACACGTGTTGTCTAACTCCAATTGAGTTTACAATGTCTTTAAGTGCCAATCCCAATGCATCTTTTTCATTATCTACATGTATATTAAAATCACCAACAATTAGTACTTTATCGTTAGCCAATACTAATTCTGATAGAAAGTCCGCAAATTCTTTGATAAAATCTTTATGGTGCCCTGGTGGCCTGTATACAGTAGCCAGCAGAAATCTCAAACGTGATTTATCGTTTACACTATATATTTTTACATTAAGCACCAACACTTCAAAAGAAGTATATTTAAAAATAGATTTCTTAGTGGTTTTGAAAATATTACTATAAATTACAGCAACACCTCCCCCTTTGCGTTTTAGACGAGGTTCATGTTTATAACAGTAATCTTGTGGGGTTGACTCATTTAAAGTAATGTAATCGTTTGGTTTTAGCCAGGTTTCTGTCAAACACAGCACATCTAGATTATAACTTGAAATCATATCATTAACTATGAGCGATTTTGAAGTAAGGGATCGAATATTCAGCAACCCAAGCTTTATCATTTGTTCATCTGTATTATATCTGTTTTTTATTTGTTGAACATCAATTAAATTTTTTACCTGACGTTTTTTGGATTTCCAAATTCGGGGAACAGACACAGTCTCTATATGATGATATCTAGGTGAAAGAGGCTCTATGTGATGGGATTTATCTGACCTTGGTGACGCGAGGCCGCTAGCAGACGGTCAGTTTAGCCAGTCTGTCTGCTTCCTGACCTGAGCCCCAGATTGTCATGTTTTAGCTCTAAGACTATGTGCCATATTACTAGAGAGAAGAGCAGCACCATCCCAGGAGGGATGAACACCATCTCTTTTCAACAGGTCAGGCTTGCCCCAAAAACTTTTCCAGTTGTCTATGAATTCTATATTATTCAACGGACACCACTTAGACAACCAACCATTGAGTGAGGCCAATCTGCTAACTATCTCATCACTCCTGCGAACAGGAAGGGGGCCAGAGAAAATTACAGTGCCTGACATCGTACTTGCGAGTTTACACACCTCTTTAATATTAATTTTGGTGATATCCGACTGGCGGAGTCGAACATCATTAGTGCCGACATGAATAATGATCTTAGAGAATTTACGATTAGCATTAGCCAGCACTTTTAAATTTGCTTTGATGTCAGGCGCTCTGGCTACCGGCAAACATGTGACTATGGTGGCTGATGTCTCTATTTTCACGTTCCGTGTGATCGAATCACCAATTACCAGGGCACAATCAACAGAATTCTCAGTGGGTGTTTCACTGAGTGGGGCAAATCGATTTGTTATGGTAATCGGAACGGAAGAGTGGTTTTTTAATCCGCGACTAGAGCGATCTCTCACGGTCACCCATCTGCCCTGCTGCGTGGGCTCTACTTCAGCCGGAACCGAATCATGTACAGAGTTCACTATGCTAGGCGCATCCAAAATAGTATCTAAAGCTCTAGTACTATCCTTACTATCCTCAATTAAAGTTTGGATGCGTGTCTCTAGCTCTGAAATCTTCTCCGTCAGCCTGACTGTCTCCTTGCATTTATCACAAATAAATCCTATATTGCCATCGGAGAAGGCTATACTAAACATATGACATGTAACACAGGTGACAATAACAGGACAAGACATTACTCACCGTTTGTGTTGACTGATTCTTACTTACCTGGGCTTTTATGAACTCAAAGGCGCGGGCGCGCGAGAGAAAATAAATAATAAATAAATGAGCGCGGGTGGCGCGTAAACACGCGTGCTGTGCTAACAATAACGGAAGCTAGCGATGTAAGGTTAATCTGAGATGGTGGGTAAACTATATTTAGTAATATAAACAACTAGAAATGATAGTAAATGATGGTTCAAAACAGAAAGAAATACAAAGCTAATACGAGGCGTAGAGCTTACAGCCTCGACGCAAACAAACTCACAGCAGGCAGGAAGGCAGACAGGAGCAATCGATCAGTGAACAGCAGATCCTCAGTGAACAGCAGATCAAAGATAGCAGATCAACAGCAGATATCAAAGATGGGAGTACAGTACAGGCACAGCACAGTACAGAAACAGCACAACACAGTACAGACACAGTACAGTACAGACACAGCACAGCACAGTACAGACACAGCACAGCACAGCACAGTACAGACACAGCACAGCACAGTACAGACACAGCACAACACAGTACAGACACAGTACAGACACAGCACAGTACAGACACAGCACAGACACAGCACAGTACAGACACAGCACAGTACAGACAGCACAGCACAGTAGAGGCACAGCACAGTACAGACACAGCACAACACAGTACAGACACAGTACAGTACAGACACAGCACAGCACAGTACAGACACAGCACAGTACAGTACAGACACAGCACAGTACAGACACAGCACAACACAGACACAGCACAGCACAGTACAGTACAGACACAGCACAGTACAGACACAGCACAACACAGTACAGACACAGTACAGTACAGACACAGCACAGCACAGTAGAGACACAGCATAACAGTACAGACAAAGCACAACAGTACAGACACAGCACAGTACAGACACAGCATAACAGTACAGACACAGTACAGTACAGACACAGCACAACACATCACAGCACAGCACAGTACAGACACAGTACAGCACAGTACAGACACAGCACAACACAGTACAGACACAGCACAACACAGTACAGACACAGCACAACAACGTACAGACACAGTACAGCACAGTACAGACACAGCACAGTACAGACACAGCACAGCACAGTACAGACACAGCACAGTACAGTACAGACACAGCACAGTACAGACACAGCACAACACAGTACAGACACAGCACAGCACAGTACAGACACAGCACAGTACAGTACAGACACAGTACAGTACAGACACAGCACAGCACAGTACAGACACAGCACAGTACAGACACAGCACAGTACAGACACAGCACAGTATAGACACAGCACAGCATAACACAGTACAGACACAGTACAGTACAGACACCGCACAGTACAGACACAGCACAGTACAGACACAGCACAACACAGTACAGACACAGCACAGCACAGTACAGACACAGCACAGTACAGTACAGACACAGTACAGTACAGACACCGCACAGTACAGTACAGACACAGCACAGTACAGACACAGCACAGTACAGACACAGTACAGCACAACACAGTACAATACAGACACAGTACAGCACAGTACAGCCACAGCACAGCACAGTACAGACACAGTACAGTACAGACACCGCACAGTACAGTACAGACACAGTACAGTACAGACACAGCACTGTACAGACACAGCACAGTACAGCCACGGTACAGCACAGTACAGACACAGCACAGTACAGTACAGACACAGCACAGTACAGTACAGACACAGCACAACACAGTACAGACACAGCACAGTACAGACACAGCACAGTACAGACACAGCACAGTACAGACACAGCACAGCACAGTACAGACACAGCACAGTACAGACACAGCACAGTACAGACACAGCACAGTACAGTAAACATGAATATCTGCTGGTACAATATGAATCATGTGACTAAACTGACACATCGTTTTTCAATACTTCCGTTTCCACAGTCACTACAGCGGCAAAACAGCGCTTCAATTTATTCACTTTGTAGAGCGTTTTCAAAAAGCTTTGTTTTCTTTCTTTCTCTTTCTCTCTCTCTTTCTTTCTCTCTTTCTTTCTTTCTTTCTCTCTTTCTTTCTTTCTTTCTTTTTCTTTTTCTTTCTTTCTTTCTTTTTTTCTTTTTTAAGGTATATATCTATCATGTAACTTTATATCTATCTAACTATTTCTATATATCTCTCTATTTTTTAACTAATCATTCTTTCTTTCTAACTAATCTTTCCTTCTTTCTGTCTCTCTTTTTCTTTCAGTATTTCTTTTTTCTTTCTCTTGTTCTTTCTTTCTGTCTTTCTTCTTTCTTTATTTCTTTTTTTTCTTTCTTTCTTTTTCTAACGTATATATCTATCATGTAACTTTATATCTATCTATCTATCTATCTATCTATCTATCTATCTCTATATTTTAACTAATCATTCTTTCTTTCTAACTAATCTTTCCTTCTTTCTTTCTTTCTTTCTCTCTTTCTCTTTTTCTTTCTGTATTTCTTTCTCTTTTTTCTGTCTTTCTTTCTTTCTCTCTCTTTGTTTCTTACTAATCTCTTTTTCTTTCTAACTTATGTATCTATCATCTAACTATATCTATCTATCTATCTATCTATCTATCTATCTATCTATCTATCTATCTATCTATCTATCTATCTATCTATCTATCTATCTATTTTAACTAACCATTCTTTTTTTCTAAGTAATCTTTCCTTCTTTTTTCTTTCTTTCTTTCTCTCTTTTTCTTTCTCTTTCTTTCTTTGTTTCTTTCTTTCTTACTTTCTGTCTTTCTTTCTCTTTATTTCTTTCTTTTTCTTTCTTCTTTCTTTTTGTCTTTCTTTCTTTTTGTCTTTCTTTCTTTTTTCTCTTACTCTTTTTCTTTCTCTTTTTCTGTCTTTCTTTCTTTCTATCTTTCTTTCTAACTTATCCATCTACCATCTAACTATTTCTATCTATCTATCTATCTATATATATATATATATAGCTTTTTTAACGAACAATTCTTTTTTTCTAAGTAATCTTTCCTTCTTTTTTCTTTCTTTCTTTGTCTTTCTTTCTTTCTCTCTTTTTCTTTTTCTTTCTCTTAATTTCTTTCTTTCTTTCTTTCTGTCCTTCTTTCTCTTGCTTTCTTTCTTTTTCTTTCTTCTTTCTTTCTTTCTTTCTGTCTTTCTTTCTTTTTTCTCTTTCTCTTTTTCTTACTCTTTTTCTGTCTTTCTCTTTCTCTTTTTCATTCTCTTTTTCTTTCTTTCTCTCTTTCTTTCTAACTTATCCATCTATCATCTAATTATTTCTATCTATCTAACTATCTATAAACTACTTTAAACTTCAAGCTTTTAAAACTTTCTTTCTATATTTCTAACTAATCTTTCTTTCATTCTAACAACAAACTAAATGCAAATGTTGGCAGTTGGAGAAGCCCATCAGACTCCATTACCTGCCATTCTATGTACTATTTCTAATTCATGGAGACTCATTTCCCATTCAAACCGGAGAGAAAAAGATGCGTTTTTGAACTAAAAACTTATTAGTCTAGACATGGCCTGAGTTATGCAAGATTCAACTCATTTTTTTAAAGTCAGTTTAATGTAATGTTTTAAGTTGAAATTACTTAAAAATCCAAGTTAATTGCACTAAAAAATATAAGGCAGCCATTTATTGTACAGTGTAGGTCTGTGAGATTTCCTCTGATTTCCTTCCGTGCCTTGAGGGAGCAGTCAGCCCGTGTTCCCTGAAAGTACGAGTGTAACTTCCCAATTATTAGTGTCTGCTGGTGTGTCATTATGTGCTGGATCCCTCGCAGTAAAAAGAAGTGAGGAGGAGGAGGACGCGTCTCGCGGGGCTTTAAAGAGCACTTCTTCTCATGTCTATTAGCGGTGGACGTGTATCAGAGAGGCCCTCATTAGATTGGGCAGGGGGATTGATTCAATGCTCATAGATTCACAGATAAATAAAAGAAGACAGAGAGCAGCATATGGCACTGAAGCAGACGACAGATGCTTTGAACAGAGAAGATTGTGTCTTTCATCACAGTAATGTGTCCATGTGCAGTTTCCAGCTGAACACTAGTGGCTGTAAAACACCTGTGCAAATCATCCATTATTTTTACGAGGTCTCTTGCACAACACCTCATTATGACCTCAAAACAATTGTAGCATAGTGCATTAGTAAACTAATGTATTTTGATGTTTGCATCACATAAACAGCTCCTTATGCATGGCTTTCGGATGTAGTAAACTCGCTTGTTAGCTCACCTGGTACAAATCCTGTGCAGAGTCATTTTAGCACCTCACATTTACTGCGGGATTTCAACGTCTCAAATTGCTCGTCTTCAACTAGTTCAAAATGCCGTAATCACCCCGATTTACTCCACTAACCAACTCTACAAACACGTAAAACTGTGATGGATGAGACACTTAACCTGTTAAGGAGAAAATCCTACACAACTTTGAGAGGACCAAGCCAAACATGATTATGTATTTCTGCTTCGCAAACACTGGACAACCACACGGCATACGCTAATACCTTTTCATTACTGTCTTCTTTCTTTGTATAACGTATTAGACGGATCGTAAACCAATGACCACGGAGAGTGCGTCACTTCAGGGTCCCTACTGGCCCAGGGTTGGCTGTGTACATTGCATTGTGGGATACACTATTCACAGTTGTATAGAACATGTGCGTATAGTGTTGCACACACAGCATACATAGTGCATATCAGTGGCTAGAAAAGTTCAAGGAAATTTAAAAGAAATACAATTCTATTGTAACTAAATAGCACTTAGTATGGCATTTGTCTTTTAGCACCTCACACAGTTAACATTTGAGATTTCTAAGTATGTGTCAAGATCAACTGGTGTTTTCCTCTTTAATGAAACGCCTCTCACACAAAATGAGAGTTAACAGCAAAAGCACATTTAATTTCCACTACAGTTTCAAGTACACCTGAAAGTGGACATGAGCCGAGTGTCTGGATTGATTCCCTGATGAGCTTTACTAAGTCTATGCTGAAGTTTAATGAATGTGTGATAATGTGTTTTTATCTCTCAGCGGGATTGTAATGAGATGCGCCTCGTTTGTCTTTGAGGAAATGTGCGTTCTGCATTTAAATAATGCAGGCTTTTTGAGGAAAATGACCCAACAGGAGTAATTTAGCAGGGTCAGTTTAATTCAGATGCAGAGCGCTTGCTGTGATATTCATCTTTTGTCAATAACACATGATCAATTACAGCCACGGATGTCTGCTATAATTGACACTTCCTGACATGTGTCTTGCAGAATAACATCAGCATGATTTACCCAGCAGGATATTTGATTTGCTAATGATTTCTGATTGTATGATTGGGTTTGTTGTTGAAGAAGGAACAAAATAGACTGGAAAGATAAAACAAACAGGCTGATACAATGGTGTATTGTGGGTTATTATCGGTTTTGACAATGCTTTTCTTGTCATGTAGAATAATGTTTGTATTCTAATGTTGTTTTCTTGTACATACCATGGTTTAAAATAACATATGATGTTTGATAGTACCTTGATAATAAAGGATTAGTTCACTTCAGAATTAAAATTTCCTGATAAAGTACTCTTCCCACGTCATCCAAGATGTTCATGTCTTTCTTTCTTCAGTTGAAAAGAAATGAAGGTTTTTGAAATGAAATGAAATGAAAACGTTCCAGGATTTTCTCCATATAGTGACTTCAATGGGGTCCAACGGGTCGAAGGTCCAAATGTGAGTTTCAGTGCAGCTTCAAAGTCTCGACACGATCCAGCCGAGGAATAAGAGTCTTGTCTAGACAAACATGAGGATATTTTATAAAAACATAAACATTTATATACTTTCGCATCACGTAATCACGTTGGAAAGCTCAGGCGGGAACCTGACGTAGGCGGAAAATGTAGAGAGGGGCAAAAAACTTTCATTTTTGTATTCTTTTGTAAATGGTGTTTGACTTATTCTTTGCACGTTGGCGTCGTAAACACTCGGTCGGTTCTTCCTCCTATGTCACGCTTGACCTTTCAACGTGATTACGTGATGGGTGGCGCACCACAGCTAGTGCAAGACGAGCATTTGTGGTTTAAAAGACTATAAATTTTCATGTTTTTCTGAAAATGTTCGCTGGTTTGTCTAGATAAGACTCTCATTCCTCGGATTGGATCGCATAGAGACTTTGAAGCTGCATTGAACCCGTTGGACCGCAGTCCACTATATGGAGAAAAATCCTGGAATGTTTTCCTCAAAAACATTAATTTCTTTTCAACTGAAGAAATTGTAATTCTGAAGTGGACTAATCGTATAACTCCTTAATTCATATCATGTTATAACCGTGTAATAATATTGTTACGTAACTTGTTACAATAAAATGGTACCGGTACAGTACTGTACCTTGCAGCTTTCCTAACCCTAACACAAACTATTTGATCAAAGACCTCCAGAGAAAGGTGCGATCCATTCCTTGGATATTCAGCATTTCAATGAAACCTGCTCGACCACAGGCACCTCGAGTCTCACTCGGTGTGGATGTGCGGATGACAGATTATTAATCGAGCTATTGAGCCGCCGGCCGTCTAGATCAAATGAGGCGGCACACACGGATTAATTATTCAAATTCCCATTATGATCTTAATGATTTCACAGCACAGCTACAAGCTTAACAGCACAGTCTTTGGGGTGTTATTTCAGCTTGGGTTGATGGGTCCCGATAGCCCACTAGAGTTGGTCTCGTTCTGTCTCGTGTTTCAGATTGTATAAATCCTTTGCAGAAAGGCAGATAAAGTGAAGGAAATATGATGGCATTTTGATCCTTTTGCTACACGGTCCTTTAAGATTATATTCTTATAATCTCCACATACATTCAGTCAGAGAGATTATAGTGAGATTAAACTGCATTATAACATACATGTACTCGAAATGCACAGTTTAATCAACATTTCGGCCAATTACACTAAATCAGTGCTGATCTAATGAGCATTTTATCCCATTTCCTGATTTATATAAAAATATTACTGTGAGTTTTTTGCACAGATTGAGAGAGTGTTTCCTACTTCATCTGTCTTAGAACTAATCCTAATCATCATGTTTTTGGTGTATACATTCAACATAAAATCTTTGCTATTTGATTTCCCTGCTGCAAAATCCATAGAAAACCAGCTTTGGGTGGTAGCCGGGTTTACATGGTGCTTGACAAGTCATTGGCTGAGCTAAACCTGGTGATTTATCTTGCTTGAACTTGTTGGAGCTGGTAGATCACATTTGATATAATAGTGGGGACTTGGTTGCACTATAGTTACTATATATAGCAGTAATATGTTCAAACCTTTACAAAATTACTATTGCAGTCACTGGGGTATCAGATTGTGATATCTAGTACGTTGATATCGTAGTACTGATACCATAGTGTGGTATTTACATGGTTTTTCAAAGAATATCAGGGGATATAACCATAAAGCTGTTAGTAACTGTGTTTTTGTCATGTTTATCAGTTAAAAAGTATATTTAGTTCCCTTTCGAGGAAACTCAACACTGCGTTGCCTGACACTTTGTGACAGATCCATTATGCTGTTTTCTCTTTTTGCCCAAATTATAAGGCATTGAATGAGGCATATTGAAATGAAATCCCAAAATGCTTTGTGAGAAGCTTGGTAAAAATAAACAAACAAACAAAACTATTAACATATTTCATTCAATAACAAAAAAAATATTTATAAAAATAATTGAATAAAACACCATACTATACAGTATTTGATAGAGATGCACGATATATCGGCCACCATATCGGTATCGGCCGATATATATATTGATTTTCAATGTTATTGTTATCGGCCCGATGAGAAAATTTGGCCAATATGTTAAAGCTGATAAATAATGTATTATTTCCTTCAGCTGAGACTCAGATGTGCACTGTTCAACGTGATGGATTTGAATTGCTCTAAATATGATTGGAATCACTTCAAAAAGGAAAAAACAATAAAGGGCAACTGTCATATTGGCTACATAAAATTATAATGAAAACATCATTATAATTGTGTTTTTGGGACATGCATTTTAATGCATTTTAACTTTTGTTTTTTTAACCAGTCTCTCAAAAATAATATAATAATTTGGATTTAGATTTATCGGCCAATATTCGGTGCATCCCTAGTATTTGACTGTTGTAGTTTTTGTGCTTATTGTTGTTATCTTTAGCTTAGCAACAAGCTAATGTCAGACCCGTTTGAAACCAGTTTACCAGTTAACTTGTCCAGCTGGAGTCAATCACCATTTGTGTGAAGAATTGCTCTTGAGTCATCCCATGTGTTTATGATGCTGCATTATAATGGATCTGATGCGGGCCGCAAGGCTTCTGGAAACAATATTACCGTTGAATTCCATAGTGTGTTTTCTCATTATATTTCCCATGAATCCTGTGATACAGCACCAGTGAAGCTCATCACCATAGCAACATCCCCATTGTCCAAGCCATGTTTGTTCTGCACATTTAGTTATCATGTGTCTTACGCTTCATTTGATGCATCACTGGTGCCATTACATGTGAGGACATACACTGTGTCCTTTATATGTTTGTGAACCTCTTTTTTCCCCAGTAATTTGGCATCTTTTTGTGCCGCGTACTTCCTGCATGGCATCGTGCGTCTATTGGTTTAGCAATGAAATCATATGCAAATGTTGACCTCGGGTGGCATGGGGACAACAGCTCAGATGATTGTGTCTGTGAGAGATAGGCATCAGTCAGTGATCTACAGAACAGAGCTGCGGGCTTCACACGTCCACACAGACATCACATTATCATCCCATCTGCTTTCTGCAGTCTCCACACACACACCGAGAACGTTTCTGATGTGTGATTGATGTAGGGCCCAGTTTTAATGATCTAAGCGCATGGTCTAAAGGAGGAAAAATATTTGAACTTTGTCTGTTTGCTGATGAATATATCAAGGCTTTAGTTAATTAAAATGCCTTACATTGTTGATTTAGAGTGTGTATACACAAAAAAAAAAAACTTACCGAACATCTAAAACAATGCTGTGTTCTGGGCTAAATGTGCTCGTTGTATGTGCGTAACATACATATGGTGGTATTTTGACCAGTTAAGAACTCGTGAAGGGCTTATAAAATGGGTAAAGGAGTCAAAACAGTGTCAGGAATCTCTTCCGTCACACAACCCAAGATCTGCTGTGAGGAGACGCGGTTCTGATGCCTGTCCTGAACTGTGATGGAAACAAAACAGGTTTTCTTGAGCATTTTGTCCTGTTTTGTAACATCACATCCTGTTTTTGGTTTTAACAAACCCTGGTGCGTCTGGTCTGTTAGTTTTGAAAAAGTGTGAATGCTGCCACCTGAACCCTGCCACCAAACAAGAAGACCGAGAAGCTGAGAAGACGAGTCTTGGTCCGCTTCCAAACCAACTCTTGTGCGCTTCGACTGAAATATGAACGCAACATGGACCAAAGACATCTAAATGAACCAAAAACAGGAAGATGAGACCCTAAAAAGGACAGAATACATGTTTTTTCTCGTCATAGTCGCGAAGTTAGTCACAGGCATCAGAACCGCGTGTCCTCGCAGCAGATCTTTCTTTGTGTGACGGAAGAGATTCCTGATGCTGTTTTGACTCGTTTACACATTTTAAAAGCTGTTGTAGATGTTTGTAGATTTTTTTTTGGTCCAGACCAAACAAAGCGAACCAAACTACAAGTGTGAACACACCCGAAGTCGAACCGCACCAGAGACCCTTTTCAGGGAGCATGGTATCTACCTGTAAGCGACACGACACGACACGACACGACACGACACGACACGACACGACACGACACGACACGACACGTCACGTCACGTCACGTCACGTCACGTCACGTCACGTCACGTCACGTCACGTCACGTCACGTCACGTCACGTCACGTCACGTCACGTGGTTACATGGACAATACAAGAGAAGACAAGAGACTGTGGAAATATGAGGTCAATATAAACACAAAGACTAATGACTTGACAAGACACACCTGTGAACATGATTAAACAATGAACCAATGACAGAACAGAAAAGAACTGAGAAACCACATGACTAAATCAACCAATGACAACATGACACATTCACAAGGGGAGCACATGGCAAGCTCACATGACAGGAACCTTGACTACAGGTAAATTACAAAATTAAAGACATGAAAGTGAAAACAAAACCCAAATGTGACACATAACTGTACATCTGTATATAGCATATCTGGATAGATGTAATATTATGTCTATTGTGTATTCTCTATATTTTGATTTACTTTATTGTTTTGTACTAAATAGAATATATGTAATGTATATGTAAACTAATATTTTCATTATATTTTGGAGTTTATGGTACACATGAACAGCATGTTTGCAGTCTGCAATCACGTTGAATTAAAGTTGTACTGCCAGAAATCTCATAATAATAATAATAATAATAGTGTGTATGTGGATTATCCTAAGATATACAATCAGCAATTTTTAGAGTTGACTGAATTCAGCGAGACAGTAAAACAAAACCCGCGTCTGGAGTAATCCACATCACAGTTATCCTCGAATAACATCACACACCATTAGAGAAGCACATTTCAGCCTCATTAAACGCATGCCTCTTTAGTCAGATAACACACACACATCTAATATACACTCATTATTATTTTGCTAACCGGATTCCCTAAAGGTTTTCTAGATCAATTAGCGCTCTGCCTGACAAATAAAACTGCTAAGGATGTTATAATAAGCTGTAATTCAGTAGCTTCTAACCGTTGACTGTACTTTAATGAATTAAATGTGCTTAATGTGATAGTGACACAGACTGAAAACATGTTCTTCCACTCAATGAGTCAGATCATTAATGGCATGATGTGTTTTCACATCTGTAATCACAGTAATATCCATTACACCAAGCAGCAAATAGATTCTACAGTTACATTTTAGTGACCAATTATGATACATTGTTTAAATTATAAGACTGTTCCCGTCCTAAATGCTGATTGGCCAATGCAGCATTCCTGCGGTCTAATAGTTCATGTTTCATAGGTCTGTTGTCAGGTATATGAGGTATATTACGGACACTTTCATGCGACTGGTCACACATCATGGATTATACCCTGGTGGCTTAAATTGATTAATTTGGTTATTTTTTGGAAGATAAAGTCAAAATTGTTCAATCAAATCCAAATCATGTTTGCCTTTAGAGTAAGAGAGTGCTGGCAATCTGTAAACAATCCTAAACTTCAGAGACTGAATCTTCCCCTGATGTGAGTGCCAACATTATTAAAAACATATCTGCCAACAGTCTGTTTCTTCAATCTGATTGAAGCGCAGTGTATGTTCTCCTCTGTCTCTTCATAGCAGCCAAAGCTGTGTGTGTGTGTGTGTGTGTGTGTGTGTGTGTGTGTGTGTGTGTGTGTGTGTGTGTGTGTGTGTGTGTTTGTGTGTGTGTGTGTGTGTGTGTGTGTGTGTGTGTGTGTGTGTGTGTGTGTGTGTGTGTGCGTGTGTGTGTGCGTGTGTGTGTGCGTGTGTGTGTGCGCGTGTGTGTGTGTGTGTGCGTGTGCGTGTGTGAAAGGCACAGGTTGCTTATAAGCAGAATCTGTGGCTGCAGAACTCAGATTTCTGCTAAATTGGCACAGCTGTCATTCACAGTCCTCTTCTGTAAAAAAACAGCTTGAAAGAATATGGCTTGTGTTTGCTGGCTGGTGTGTTCTGCTGGTTTTACAGCAGTTTATGCTCCTGTCAGCTGAAAGGACTCGAGTTTTCTGTTCATTTTTACAAAGCAAAGGCAGCATAAAGTGGAAAGTATGGTAACGGCATGCACAAATGTATGTGCGTTATTGATAAAGAATTAAATCTCTATATTTTCTGGGATTTTGTTAATGAAAATAAACATTTGGCTAAATCTTGACTGGTTTAGGCCTGTCATCGACAGCTGATTCAGGAAGCTTTTCATTATTTTCATATTTTGTGCAGTAGTTCATAGCAGTGACCGAAATTGTCCTTTTCATAATTTTTTTTTGCCACCTTAAATTGATTTCTAGAGGCATTTATACCTTTGATTGGACATTTTTGTTCTAAATGTATTACAGTAGTGTCATTTTTTTTGTCAAATTCTTACAGTTAACACTTACATGCATAAATGTTTTCCCAATCATTATCACATGTTCGGGTCTTTAGTGACCCAGATCTATATCTAAAACGGATGGATCTCTAACAGTAGTGTAAAACTCTCTTTGATGTTTTAATAACATTGTAAACGTATAAAATAAAGCATATTTCGTTATATATTGGAGCTGGGAAGGGTTCAATTTGAGCAGATGCTTTTTCTCATCATCACTATCATCACTATCATCATCATCATCATCAGCTTCTGCTCATATTCACCATCTCAACCATATTCTCAAAACTATCCTTCTATAACTATAATGAATAGAGAGGAATACTAAGACGGAACTTCAGAAATGAATGAGGGGAGGGTAGTGAATGATGTCCTGGGTCGATAAAGATCTGAGGTATGCGTTTAAGTACGGTTAAATAAATTCAATTGTTACCAATCGAATGAAATCATATCAACAAAATCCTTGTTTTGCCCTGCAGACGTGGTCCAGAATATACATTTAGATGTATTTACACTGCTATTGTATAAATAATGCTATGATATTAAAACTAAAATATTTTGAAACTAAAACCATCAGTCGGTGGTGACAAGTCAGTGTCTAATTCATTAATTCAACAGATTAATTTAACGGCTGATTCATTCAGGAGTAGAGCAAGTGATTGTCTTTATAAATGGATCATTGAATCATTCAAAAACACTGATTCACTCAGTAATGAAACACCACTGTACTTAGAGGTGCATATAGACCTCACAGAGGAGTACAGGATGCTACAGTCACAATGTTAAATTTGCTATTAGGACACTTGGATGGACAGAGGACACATGCTAGACTTTTATTCGTTGACTTTTCTTCGGCGTTCAATACAATTCAACCTCACATTTTAATTAAGAGGCTTTTGGATCAGTTTGTGTTACGCAATAATTTGATTGGTTGGATTTTGAATTTCTTAACTAATAGAACACAAAGAGTAAAAGTTAATGGTGTCTTATCTAAACAGATGAGTTCCTCTACAGGGTCTCCTCAAGGATGTGTGCTGTCCCCACTTTTATTTATTTTATATACTAACATGTATCAAAGCATGTATGAGAACAGATTTATTATAAAATATGCGGGTGACTCAGTAATTTTGAGTTTACTTAAGGAGAATGAGACCTCACAAGGTCCAATTATTGAGCATTGTGTCAACTGGTGTGATGAATCTTATCTACAGTTAAATATATTAAAGACCAAAGATATGCTCATCCTTGGGACCATAATTGATGAGAAACTAAAATTTGAAGAGAATTGTGAGGCTCTGAACAAAAAGGGGCTCCAGCGTTTGTACTGCCTAAGGAGATTATCTGCATTTAATCCTGATAAAACAATAATGAAGAAGTTTTATCATGCTTTTATAGAATCTGTTTTGTCATTTTCCATTTTAGTATGGTACGGTCATATATCCTTAAAGGCAAAAAAATCAGCTTGACCAGATAGTAAAATGGTCTGGCCGTTTGATAGGCGAGTCAAAACCAGGAGTGGCATCACTATATGCCAAACAATTACAAAGGATGGCCCGTTCAATTTGTCTTATGATTTTATGACGTTAAAAAAAATCATATGAAATGCTCTTGAGAGCATTTTCATTTATGAGAGCACTTCACTAAGTTTATGAGTATTTATTTATCTGTCCTTATGTGTAGTGTAGTGTCCTGTGTTTTATGTTTTTTGGATTGGATGCCATAGAATGTCATTGCACTGTAAAACTAATTTACCTACAGGTATAAACAACAACAACAACCACTCTGTGTCGCAGCTTTGTTTAGAACTTTTTTTTCTGCAGAATTAGAGCAAAAACAGACAATAAACCACAATATTAATTTCTTGTTTACTGAACTGTTGGTCTGTCAGGACCACTGTTGTCAAATACGATTGACCATTAGCATACAGGATTGGCGGTATGGTTCTGTTCTGAGCCTAGCATGGATAAGAGCAGCAATAACCCCCCTTAGGGTAAACAGAACAGAACCAACATGAATGTATTGCAGATATCATTAATTCAAGATTTGAAAGTAAAAATTAATTTGAGAATTTAGTCTGATTCAAAGAGGAATTATAATGCCATTCCTGACTGAGACAGGTGGAGCTGGGGAGGGAGGAGGGTAATGAGCTACTGAGAAACGCGATCGCTGCTGATAATACTGAAGGAGCTTATATATGTATACAGTGATTGCCGTCGTATAGACCCCTTTTCAGTTAGTGAACATGGTGACGTTTTTTTGTGGGCGGAGCTTCGGTGGAGGCAGAACGATCCCTCTGGGGATTGATTCCCTAACGTTAGTTTGCAAGTTTTGTTAGATTGTTTTTTAACAATGACTGGAGAAAATCCGATTTTATCTTAATGTGCAAGGTCACTCACTGTCCAGGACCGCAATTGTTATTTGCATAAGTTAATTTTAACGGAAGGAACCAGATTGGCTGACCCGTACACGCTCACTCAATGATGGACGATCTGACAGGATGGACGTTAACGCACCTCCGGTTGAGTGGCCTGACTTCTACACCTACCCGATAGAGAAACCGAGCGCGTATAAATCTTTAGATGCCTCTAACTATGTGAAGAATGGTCACGTACAAGACTTGTGTGGTACGATCTGCAGTTCTGCCAGCACCAAGAAGACCACAATGTAAAGAGTGACATTACGGTGCAATTTTAATGATGTGAATATTTTCTAGAAATTAAAATTCCAGATACAGCATATTAATTTTTCATTGATTCTTTAACCCAAAAACACAACAAGATAACATTTAATATTAATAATACTAATTTAAGATCCTTATTATGAAGCCGAATCTGTGCTGGTTTGTATTTGCGCCTCCAGTTTTCCCTTTGTTTTGCCTCCAGGTAACGCCGTGACGTAACTGTGACGGCGGTGCAAAAGGGGTCGTATTCCTATAGGTAGACGTGGATCAGTTAAGAGTCACTGATGAGAGTTTGACTAACGTGATCTGCCAGAACTAGCTTGATTATAAAGTAAATGGTGTGCATCTGATACTGCTTCACTATATCATATAGAAATATAAGACAAAACCTCATAGACGGGCATTTTCGACTCCATATCTTGAAATTTGGGGCCAATCTAACTGCAATCTACTTCATGCAGTGAAAGTTTGCAACTCTGAAGGCGTGTTTTGTCTGTTGCAAAAAGAGTGACTTACTCGATAATGTCAGCATTCACGTCATTAAAACAACCATTACGATAGTGTTGTAGAGGATACATATCTCACACCGTTAATGTACACCGGAATCATAATCACAGGTTTGCAGTATCACTCAATCAGACGCTAATAATGGCCCTCGGCTCATAAGGAAGCTTGAATATTCTCTGAAAAGTCTCCAGCTGGAATTGCTGTTACAGCTTTGACTTTCCTCGTCTCTCAGGTCATGTTTCAGAGGTGTTTGATGAGGTAGTCTTGTGTCATGTCCCGTGTCTTTGGCTCTCCGACTGAGCTATGGACACCAGCCATGGAAAAGATGGCAAGCGTGGAAGTGTACAGCAGCACAGACCAGGAATAAAAGGTCATATGCACCGTTGGCTATGTGCACACACACACACACACACTCACTGACCCGTCCTTCAATCCTCGGTTCATCCCAGGAGGAAAAAGACAGAGGCAGAAGATGAGCTTTTATTTTCATCCGTGACTGATTCACTCAACAGCGGTAAAGCTGATTATATCACACATGGCATGAGCAGAGGCAGAACACACCGGCTGAGTGAATGATGGGGAAACGAGGATAAACATGAGAGGAACAGACCATAGAGATGAAAGAGAGGTGATGCAGGCCTCTAATACACTCCATGTTACAGAGTTCAGAAGTGCACGTGATGATGGACTGTCCAATCACATGTTTAACTCCATTGGCTTGGATGCATGAAGATAAGCGATTGGCAACTTCTTGATTTTGAATGCTGTTTAAAGGCTTCTTTTAAAAAAGATTTATTAATTTCTTATTTCACTTCCTGTGAAGTCAATTGAAGAGGGCCCTTTACTTAATGTGTTGACGTATTTCAGATTGACCTGAAGTTGAAGGACATTTTAAAGACCTTGCCCCTTTTAAAAAAAAAGCAAATGGTGATTAGTTTTACCATAGCTATGCTGCCTTCTAAGATGCTTTGTTAACTGTTTCCAGTGTGAATTCATGAATGCTATGTGGGCTAATATAACCAATAACCCATTGCGCTACAGCTTTGCCAGCTCTTTTTCAACACTTTCTTTATACAAAGATGCAAAGAATGTGAGGCCCAAGCTGCCACAGCAATTGTTTTTAAGTCAACTTACAAACATTAATACACATTCCTGTTCTTATTTTGAATGATTCATGCATTTTATATTAAAAAAAGCTTTTACATTTTAATTCAAATGAAGTGCATTGCCTCGTAAACAACTTCCTTTTAAAGGGGTCCTTTTCGCAAGATGTAAAATAAGTTACAGAGTGTGTATGTGAAGTTTTAGCTCAAAATACCCCACAGATTTTTTTTAATAGTATGTTAAAATTTTCACTTTTTGAGGGTGAGCAAAACGCGCCGTTTCTGTGTGTGTCCCTTTAAATGCAAATTAAATGTTCCCGGGGGGCGGGGTTTATGTAAATTTTAGGGTTTGTGATGTCACTAACCCGTGAAGAAGCTCTTTGTAGTCCCGACCAGCAGTTTGTTGTAGTCCTTAAAAAGTGATTTCTGTAAAAGAAAATATCTCCCTTTGCTTTGGACTTTGAGAGTTGTGACTTTGCAAGTGTTTATGCTCAAACAGCGACATTACACACTAACTAAAGTTGAAATCACAATCAACCACCCCTTTAACTGACAATCCAAATGCTGTTTTGTTGAAATGTTTGAGTCTAAAAGTGAAATAATAATGACTTTTAAAGTAATGCAATTGCTAGATGCTAACACCGGCGAAGACCCACTTAACAAAGTAGTGTCCCAATGCCAGTGGACTGATTTACCATCTGCTAAAATGGCCTTTCCTATTACCAGCAAAGTAAATGTGTTTTTAGTGCATTCAAGAAGTATGGAAATTGGGATGCAGCCATCGAGAGTTAATACTGTGCCATAATTCTGTCGCAGCAGCTTGAGACAAATCCAGAAACATAGAATAAAATAGCCAAATTGCTATTTAAGATGCCATGGTAGTAATTAGAGAGCTTCAGTGACTCATTCTGTGCCAGTCACAGGGTTCTCAGGGTCCGTCCACTGTTTGTTTTCATCACACACTCCTCCATTGGCCAGGAGGCCGACACACAGACTGCATCTGCTTTGCTTTGCTTGCTCTCTGGTCTTTTCAATTAGTACTTAGACAGGTTGACAAAAGCTGTCTGGAGGAAATAACACACTACACGAGGTGGATCTGAACAGAGAAACTCAATTCCTGCTCTTCAGAAACAGCAATACCTGCACTGTTAATTACCTCACACAGCATTAATTTAAGCGTGTTTGACATAGTACACTTTAAATGTGCTAACCAATTTGAAAATGAACCATCTGCAAGTGAACAAGTTGCATTGCAAGTGGACTTAAAATGGGAATTAATCAAACCACAAAAGGCACCATGCTTAGACCACCTCCTGAGGTTCATTTGTTGGTCCTTTTAGGCGGTTCTGTGAGATAATTTGAAGTGTTTCTATATGTATGGTATACAAGAATGCAGAATTAACATTTCCTGATAATTTACTCTCCCCCACATCATCCAAGATGTTCATGTCTTTCTTTCTTCAGTCGAAAAGAAATGAAGGTTTTTGAGGAAAACGTTCCAGGATTTTCTCCATATAGTGTCTTCAATGGGGTCCAACGGGTTGAAGGTCCAAATGTGAGTTTCAGTGCAGCTTCAAAGTCTCGACACGATCCAGCCGAGGAATAAGAGTCTTATCTAGACAAACCAGCAACATTATATATATATATATATAAAAAACATTTATATACTTTTTAACCACAAATGCTCGTCTTGCTCTAGCTCTGTGATGCGCCACACATTACGTGATCATAGAGATGGCAACTATTAAATAATTGTGTATAATAATAGTGCAGCAGTCTGTACAATAATTTGTGCACATTTCTGTTCATGTCTGTTCATGGATAATAATTCTTGAACTCTGAAAACAAAGTAGAATAATGTTGAACTATATCATGTTTATCCCAAGGCAAATTAATACCACAAAGTCAACTGTGAAATATATATTTCAGATATTCAATGCCTTTGAACATGAATGCCAGGAACTTTGTAGATCTTCCTCAGAAATGCTCATTAGCAACTTGGGAACATAACATTGTTTCCCAATCGACTGATATAAACCTCAGTCAATCAGACTGGAGCCTTGTTTAAAATGAAGGGGAAAAAAAGCTTTTTTCAATTCATTTGTGGGCAACAAACATCAATCTGTCTGTTTTTTTTACCATGGCTGATTTGTGAAACATGAGCTTTCAAGAGTCAAAGGAAAGCCTGTACCATAGTGTTTTTCATTTTTTACATTTATTTGCTACTAGTTTTTACACTAAGTATTGGAATGATTTAATTCCTGTTATAGAAGTGATATAGATATAGAAACTCTTCCCAACAGTCATATTTGACTCAGCGTTTCCGTTCGGTTAAACCAGAGGCTGACAGCTCTTTATTAATGTCTGATTAATGGTTTAGTTATGGGAAAAGTCGAGACCCCTCAACTTCAGTCAAATTCTCATTAATTTCAGACCACTCAGAGACAAATTAATTGGTTGCCCTATTTTGCATGGCCCAGTGAAATAACCCCTCAGACTTATGATTAACTTTCTGCTTCTGGACAGAAACCGCAGCAAAGCGTTTGACCTACTGTTGCGGTCAGCATCTGTTAGGTAACTGCTTTCGCTTTTTTTGGTTACTAGTTGACGGTCACCTTCATCTTCTTTTATATACCGCTTTTAACAATGTAGATTGTTTCAAAGGAGCTTTACAGAGATAAAGAAGTTGGGACCTTGGGATTCTTCTCTCAATTTCAATGATGCATATGGAACATTTTTATTATTAGTGCTGTTTGCTAAGTCAAGCATCACTATTACTATTTCTCAAACTAAAGATTTTAACCTAGCAGGTGATACAATTAGTGAAAAAAGCAAACAACTACCACCGGGTTCACCATCATGTTCTAGTGCGATCAGACAATATGTCAGTGGTCTCATATATAAATCGACATGGGGGCTTGAGATCGCGCCCTATATGCAAACTGGCACATCAGGTTCTTCTGTGGTCCCAGGTCAAACTACTCTCAATTCGAGCAATGTTTATTCCTGGGGACAAAAATGTGGGCACAGACATCCTGTCGAGGCAGGGGCTGAGGCCTGAGGAATGGAGACTCCGAGACGGTGGAGTTGAAATGGAGGAAATTTGGTCAGGCGGAAGTGGATCTGTTCGCCTCTCACGAGAACACACACTGTCCGCTCTGGTTTTCCCTCACGCATCCAGCTCCCCTGGGACTGGATGCCATGATGCAGGCGTGGCCGAGGCAACCCGATCACTCTGCTCCCAGGGGTTCTAGAGAGGGTCCGGCGGCACGGGATCAGTTTGCTCCTAGTTGCCCCATACTGGCCGGCCCGTGTATGGTTTTCAGACATCATAGCTCTCCTAGCAGGCCTTCCATGGCAAATCCCGATCAGGAAGGATCTTCTTTCTCAGGCCGGGGGCACAATATATTACCCTCGGCCGGAGCTGTGGAAGCTGTGGGTCTGGCCCCTGAGGGGGACCAATGTTCATAAATGTCGGTCTCTCAACCAAGGTTATTGAGACCATCCTAAACTCTAGAGCCCCCTCCACAAGGAAACTGTATGCCTTAAAATGGAATGTATTTACTTTATGGTGAAGAGAACATCAGTAGGACCCAGTTAACTGCCCAGTGGCTTCAGTGCTGGAGTTCCTCCAGAATCGCTTCTCTGACGGGCTCTCCCCGGCCACGCTTAAGGTCTATGTGGCGGCCATAGCTGCCTTCCACATGCCTCTAGGGGTCAAGTCAAGTCAAGTGTATTTATATAGCGCTTTTCACAATATAAATTGCAGCAAAGCAGCTTCACAATATCAATCAAATAACATAACAAGGTTTGTTTCTTAGTGAAAAAACATCCACGTTTGGTAGGGCTGATCAATGGTATTAATGCTTGGTTAATTAATTTGAATATCCCCAACTGAGCAAGCCAAAGGCAACAGTGGCAAGGAACCGAAAAACTCCATCAAGTGACCTACTCGTGTCCTAAAACTCCATCAGGTGACCTAATGGAGAAAAAAAAACCTTGGGACAACCCAGGCTCAGTCGGGGGCCAGTTCTCCTCTGGCGTTTATGAACTAGAGGCCGGATTTACAGTAACTGTAATTTGATACAGAATTTGTTTTATTTTATCACTTCGGGGTGGGTACGCGAACCGGAATCACAACGTTTTATCTGTAGAGTGGGAAAGGTATCCTCCATAGGGAGAGGCTAGTTGGCACTTCAGCACTGCGTTGTCATCGGGTCCAGGCAAAGCTCCTAGTCAGATCTGGATACGGCCTGGATCCGGTAGGCTGCGGGAAAACCTCGGGATAAACAAAGACACTAAAATTAGCGTAGATGCCATTCTTCTTATGATGATGTAACGAGTACATCAGGATTTAAGGGAAGTGTTCCCAGTTCCGGCTGACCTAATCTATGCAGCCTAACATTGAATTATAGAAGTCTATAATATATTATGTGTATGCTAGGTCAAAGAGATGTGTTTTTAGTCTAGCTTTGAACTGACAGAGTGTGTCTGCTTCCCGGACAATGGTAGGAAGACTGTTCCAAAGTTTTGGTGCTAAATAGGAAAAGGATCTACCGCCAGCAGTCGATTTTGATATTCTAGGTATTATCAACTGGCCCGAATTTTGAGATCGCAATAGACGTGAAGGACTATAATGCGTTAAGAGCTCGCTCAAGTACTGGGGAGCTAAACCATTTAGTGCTTTGTAAGTAATCAACAATATTTTAAAATTTATACGGTGTTTAATAGGCAGCCAATGCAGTGTTGACAGAACCGGCAGTGTTGACAGGAAATTACGAGTCATCCAATTTTTTAAATCAGCTATGCATTCCGTTAATTTTGTGAATTGGTAAGTTTCATTAGGTTTTGAAGAAATATACAGCTGAGTATCATAGGCATAACAATGAAAGCTAATTCCATGTTTCCTAATGATATCTCCTAATGGTAGCATGTACAGAGTGAACAGCAGCGGTCCTAGTACTGAGCCTTGTGGTACGCCATACTGAACTTGTGATCGATAAGACATCTCTTCATTTACTGCTACAAACTGATAACGGTCAGATAAGTATGATTTAAACCATGCTAGTGCAATTCCACTAATGCCAACATAGTTTTCTAGTCTATTTAAAAGAATGTTGTGGTCAATTGTGTCAAATGCAGCACTAAGATCAAGTAACACTAATAGAGAGATACAACCACGATCGGATGACAAAAGTAAATCATTTGTAACTCTAATGAGAGCTGTCTCAGTACTATGGTGCGGTCTAAATCCTGACTGAAAATCCTCGCAGATATCATTTCTTTCAAGAAAGGAACACAGTTGTGAGGATACTGCTTTTTCTAATATCTTTGACAGAAAAGGCAGATTTGAGATCGGCCTGTAATTGACTAATTCTGAAGGATCAAGTTGCGTTTTTTTAACAAGCGGGTGGGCACTTATAGTGCGTTTCCTTTGTGGAGCTAGGAGGATGAGGCCTGTAATTCAGACATGGGACCTGTTATTGAAGGGTTATCCCTTGCACCCTTCGAAACTTTGGACAAGGTGTCCGAGAAATATGTAACCCTGAAGGTAGCCTTCCTGCTAGCTATTACGTCACTCAAGAGAGTGGGGGACCTGCAGGCGCTATCTATTGGTCCCTCTTGCCTCGAGTTCGCTCCTGGCAGAGTGAGGGCTATTCTCCACCCTAGACCCTATGTGCCTAAGGTGCCTGCAAATGTGGCATGGTCTGTAATCTTGCAGGCATTTCATCCTCCACCGCATGTGTCGGCTGATCAAGCTAAGCTGCATCTATTATGCACGGTCCGAGCTCTGGAGGCCTATGTACACCTGTACTCGGGCTGGAGGAAGTCGGACCAGTTGCTTATGTGTTTTGGGTCACCTAAGAAGGGTTTCCCTGCCTCTAAACAAACTATTAGCAGATGGATATTAGAAGTTATTTCTTCAGCATACGAGGCAAGTGATTTGCCTTCGCCTCTCCTGGTAAGAGCCCTCTCAACTAGAGGAGTGGTGTCCTCTAAGGCCCTGCTAGCAGGGATTTCCATCCAAGAGGCCTGTGATGCCGCTGGCTGGGCCTCCCAACACACACCTTCATAGAACATTATAGACTGGATCTGCCCTCTACACCGGGTTCACAAGTTCTCTCGTCTTGAGTGTGCCAAATTACTTCACACCAGGGCGGATACTAATCAGTGGGCATTTTGTTCCCAAATGTGTCGATACTCGGTGCAAGTTCCCTCGAAAAGGACTGTCTTGGGTTACGACTGTAACCGCCGCTGTCACATACAATGTCACGACGCAACACCAATCAAGATTGGACTAGCTCCATACAGGCTTCAGACGCGTCACACTGAAGGCATTCCCCAATGTGTCGATTCTCAACGCAGCGTCTCGTTCCCTTCTCAGGGAACAAGGGTTACAGTCTTGACCCGAGACGTTTTGTAGAACCATGAAAACTTGTCCACACCACTTTGTTTCTTGGTGGGCTGATAAGCCACATTGACTCCTGGAAGTTGTGTAAAGTCAGTCAGTCAGATTGGATTAGGCCGTTTCACTGTGCTGCAGTGATGACATATATTTGAAAATACCAAATGGATTTTCCCCTTGGCTTTTGGATTATTGCCGAAAATAAGCTCTGTGACCAAAATAAGTTTCTTACACGTTTTGTTCATTGTAATATTTTTTTTAATGAATTTTAAAGACTAAATACAATCTGCCGAAGTAAAAAGCCAGACATAGTCTATAAACAAACTACATCCGGTGCCATGACTTCAACATCAGCATCATTAAGCTTCGGATAACTCTCAGTCTTTATTTTAAAAAATTTTCCCTGAAAGTTTGAGGTAGAATAGTTTGCAAGAGCTTGATTATAAACACAATCAGGCTTTAAAAGTCGACTATTAAGTCGACTGGTTTACTTGTTCGCTGTGATGATGTTTAATGTCCCCTTTACCCAATTATAAGCAACAACCTTTTTCAAGACAAGCTTTTAAAAAAATCACCAGGTTATATTACTGATGTCATAGAATGTCATAGCTTTTGTTCACCACAGACCAAACAAAACACAAAAAAAAATTAAAAGCATGTCATCCCTGCAGTACACTATAGTAGCGCACAGTTTACATCAGACGCTTCATGAATGATTTTGTTAGTCCAGTTATAAACGATTCCTCTCTTTTTCATGTTTCCGCAGGATCCCAGAAGCAAGCACAAGTTTAAGATCCACACCTACGGCAGTCCCACGTTCTGTGACCACTGCGGATCGCTGCTGTACGGCCTCCTCCACCAAGGCATGAAATGCGACAGTAAGTATCGACCTCCCATCATGCCCTCACGCAAGACCATCTTCTCTTAACCAAATCTAGATGAAGCCTGTAAGGAAATAGAAAAAGAGCTGGCCTCAGATCCATGTGAAAGGGCAGCTCCTGCCCCAGGCCTACAAAATTCATCTGTTTCTTCTGTTCTTGTCCATAATGAGGTCAAATGTGGTTCGATCTGGAGATCTAGAGACACCTCCTTCATTTCAACCAGAACATTCCTCTTCCTCTCAAGCACTCTGGCTCTAATTGTCACAGATTTCAATAAGAACATTATTAACCCTCTAGGCGCCACGGTCGAGTTTACTCGACAAGATGCGGCACTGAATAAAACGGCTGGATGGCAGACATGTCATACTTCATCCCCGACTCAAAATAACGTCATGTTTCTATACAAAATGTTCGAATTAGAGCGCATTGAATCAGTGCGATCAAAAGCGGAGCTAGTGTGAGTCATTTTATCAGTCTCTCCGCGATCGCGGCGACAGTATTGTGGTGGAGACTTTGTCTATTATCACTGGGTATGTTAGACGAGGTCGAAGTATTCATAGTACAGTTAGGGGGCAACGTGAAGGCAGGGTGGGGAGTCGCAATAGTGTGCATACTCGGCGCGCGCGCGAGGCAGATCTGGCCGCGCTAGCGCTGCTCGAATCATCTCACTCATAATCTGTGCTTGCGGTCGCAAGTGATCTTTGAACTAAACAGGTCTTGTCTAGTTGTGTTTGTGTGTCATATGAATAATATATGCCCCAAACATGGAATCAGAGTGCCTACTGTATGTAGTAAATGGAAAATCTCTACAGCAATAGGGCCAACCACTACATGCATACGGTTTGTTCTACCATTTATTAGTAATGATTTACACAGTTTGTTTACCACTTACTATATACCTGAGCATTCAGTATTGAGCAATATAGCATACAGAAGGTGATGGACATTTTGGGGAGAAAGAAGTGCTGTATTTTATCATTTAAACGTGACTTTTCATGAAAATTCTATAATCCAAGATTTCTGCCACCATATCACAACATAATATGCTAATTTGATGGAAAATGTAATTCCTACATAAAGTTTGGGTCATCATTAATATTTATCTAATTTACAGAAAGTATCTATCTTTTTTCACTTTTTAGATATAGCCTTTTGAAATTAAGATGTCAGAATCGAATGTTTTAGGAAAAAACCTCTGGCGCCTAAAGGGTTAAGGGAGATTAATGTGGGAATAGCAGGATATATGGGATGTACTCATCCACACCTCTCTGAGACGACACACCACAGCGACTTTCTGTTTCCACATATCAACAACAGCCTCAGCATGGGTCACACACACTTCCTCTGCCAAAACACTCCAACAAGACAAGGTTTGCTGTCTGTGCTCATGAACTTGACATGGTTTGCCTTCATAAGCAATATTATTTAAAAGGGAAAAAAAAGTTCATAACAACATGACAGTAAAGGCCAATTCCCACCGCACGGACAAACACGTTTTGTCGGATCAGTGTGTTACCACAGTTTGTTTTCACCTGATTGATCATGTTCATGATTTTCATCAAATCCAGCAGCCAACTTATTTGTTGGTCTTTGTTGGCGTTTGTCTGTGTGCTGTGAATTAGCCGGAACAGCTCTGAATCAGGTTGGAGTTCGAGAGCTTTTATACTACAAATGAAAAGTGGCTGTGAATCATGCAACGCTCTTACAAATATTTCCTTGAAAAAGCTTCAATTGGGCTGGTTTTGTTAGGCAAACCTGGCAACCTTGATCTACAGCTTCTTCAGTAATTTTTATTAAGACTACAGAGGGAAAAGCAGCAACCAGAAGTGAAGTAGCACATTGGCTACTGTTGTATAAAGGGAATGCATTGGTGTCACTTTCCTGCCAGAACACACACACAGCCGGACTGAGTGGCAAAAGAGCTGCTGCGTGACTGGATCCAATAGGGGAAACTGCGAAAAAACGAGTAAAACAAACAATTATCAGTTTAAACTAAAAAGGTTGGACTCGATATAGTGTTCCTTACAACTTACCAAAGATCCAGTGATCCATGGATATTGACATGCAGCCAGAAATCGTGTTTCCTGACATCTATACGTGCCTGATTTCGACGCCGGGGAAATATATTAAGCACATTTGCCTGTGAATGCTTTATATAAATGCAATATAGATATGTTTACATTCATTATGATCACATGAGTGTCATATATATCGTCATATCGTCCAGCCCTAAACCTTTAGGGCACTTTTTTGTCAGTGTCTATTTAAAAACATCCAATTATGCAGAATATACGATGGTAAATATTTAATTGATGTGTTGTCAATACAATATATAAAAATACCATATATAGGGTATGATTTGACCACTAAATTTAGCTTATTGACACTAAATGATAACTGCAAATCCACCTTTCGCTGCCTGGAGTCCAGTTTTGCTTTGCGATCCATTTGTTTCTCTGTTCTGTAGCTTTCGCCAGACTGTAAAAATTCACCTCAGATATCTCATCAAATCTAGTTGTACAGTCAATCTCAAACTCTTTCCTGTTTAATGTGTGTTTTGTGTGTTTTTCTGGCCGTTCTCTGCTGAAATCAAATGCTGCCCCTCAGTCTTTTTGCCACGATTCTCGGTGACTTCACCCGCATACCCTCTATAAACCCCTTTTCACAATTGAATCAGTTCTCAATATATACAATCAAGCCCTGCACACACTGACTGTCCTGTTCCGTTGAATAGATGTCCGATTGTGGCAGTAAACGGGGTTGTGTATGTTATTTCATGTTGACTTTACTATGTTTAATCCTGAAGCGTTTACCGATGTTTCTCTCTCTTGTTCTCAGCCTGTGACATGAACGTTCATAAGCAGTGTGTGATGAACGTGCCAAGTCTGTGCGGGACCGACCACACCGAGCGCAGAGGAAGAATCTTCCTCAAGATCGAGGTCAGCGTAGACAGACTCCACGTCACAGGTCAGCACCCCCCAATCGCACTGGGAATATCCCAGAATAGCAGTCATTATTGGGGATTGGAAACATGAAAAATGTCATAACTGGATGCCGGACTTTCGGCGAAATTGACTGGGTCTGATATTATATGGCCAAAAAGTAAGATGAAATCCTGATGCTTGTAATGGGCAATGATTAATCGCGATTATATATTTAAGAAAAATGTTATTATTATATAAAATATTTAAATATAATATAAATGGTGTATAAATATATATACAGTGTATACATGCAATATTTCTTAAATATATACATGCATGTGTGTGTATTTATGTATACAGTTATAATTATATATATACATATAATTATACACAGTTCACACAGATATATATACTATGTAAACACAAACTTTTATTTTGGAAGTGATTAATCGTTGCCCAGCACTAATATAATATAATTTAATATAATATAATGACGTTTGAATGCTTAGTTTTATGATCAAAGCTCTGTAGTTTTTATTGTGGTCATTAAAACATATAATTTAATGCAGTACAATGATGATTGAGAGATACGTACAAATAAACATTTCTCAAAAATTATCATATTTAATATTTAATACATACAAATTATGTATGGATATTAATCAAGTAGACCTAAGTTGCTTCAGTCTAGTAAGTGTTCATCTGTAAGTATTATTGACAATATAAAATATGTTTATGTACATATACTTATGCTTTCTTATGTTTAAAAATCTGTTAAGATTTCTCTGCAAAAATACACGTTAAACTGAAGGGGGACGTTTTTACAATTATACTAAATTGTGCCTTTTGCCTGCTAAAAAAAGTATAAAGCAAGCAGATGACGTTCGTGTTCATGTTCGTGTTTTTCAGCAAAGTTTTATTCATGTTGTTCATTTAGAGGATGATTCAAAAATAATGCAGTCAGCAAAGGGTTAAGTGGCATCACAAAATGATTTTTATGCTTCTCCATTATTAGTTTATTTCACATAATATGTTGCTATTTTTATCTGTTTGCGTGATCCTTGCGAATTCACATTAGTTGTATTGCTCAGATTTCATAATGCTTTGATGCTGTTTTTCCACAAAATGCCAGTTTGCATTAAGCTATCATGGCAGGTCATTTGTTGAGGGTTGAGTGGGTTTAGAGAGTGTGTGTGTGTGTGTGTGTGTGTGTGTGTGTGTGTGTGTGTGTGTGTGTGTGTGTGTGTGTGTGTGTGATTGTGTGTGTGTGTGTGTGTGTGTGTGTGTGTGTGTGTGTGTGTGTGTGTGTGTGTGTGTGTGTGTGTGTGTGTGTGTGTGTGTGTGTGTGTGTGTGTGTGTGTGTGTGTGTGTCTTTAGGCCTGATGCCTGGCCCGATGCCCGGCTGTTGGATGATGGGGCTCTATGGATCCATCGGTGTCGCCAGTATCCTCTTGCTCCAGTGAACAAAAGACACTGTCCTGTAGCTGCACCTCTCCCTGCTGTTAATATCCATCTCTGCTTATGCTCTGACCTCTATACACACACACAGACATGCTACACACTGCTCTGCTGATTAGTAGAATGTGGAGAAGTCATCGGACTCAGGAAAGCCTACAGTTTATCAAGAGAGGTTCACTGTCGCATTTTTTTTTTCTCTCCTGACTGCACTTGATGGTAGTCAGGGTTTCTTTCACCACAACAAAACGTTTTAAATCCACTATGAGCATGTAAATGGATAGGTTTAAAAAAACCCATCACACTTTTGTTCTTCTTCCAGAACACAGATAGAGATGTGTTATCGAAACATGAAGTCTGTGAGATTTCATAAGGGCTGTTTACACGACACCGTTTTCAACTAAAAACTAAAATTAACAGTGTCTACAAGAGACATCCAACTATTATTTCGAAAGTAAAAGGAAAATACTTTTTTCATGATAATACAAAATACTGGTCAATTGTATAGCTTACTGAATCACGATTGGATTCTAGGGAAGTAATAATTTGCGTTTGTGGGCAGTGGTCTCATTTGGCCCGGGAGTCGGAGAAGAAGATGATATAGTAAATTCTGATTCCTTCATAGGTTTGTGAGTTCACTGCTCTGATGATAATTGATTCAATTTGCCCATTGCTCAGGTTGTGCTGCACACAACACATACACACAGAAAACAACAAACAAACAACCCACATTTGCTTCAGAGGGTAGATGAGGTGGTTTTAATGATCTCGGGTGTGACACGTGAACCACCCATCACCCGTTTTTACATTCGAGTCATTAAGACATTAGTCATCATCTGGATATTAGCCTGCTGTTTTTAAATGTTGATCATCATTTCAACAGGTTTTGATAGTGATAGTATTAGTGAAGTTCACAACGTAATTTGGAGAGTGGAACCATCTAATCTTTCAAATGAACTGCAAAGCATATACGCAGCCGCTCACTTTTGTCTGGCGCCGCCTCCACCTCCACCAGCCACAGTTAGGCATCTCGCTACCAGACCTCATCGTCCAGGCGTTAGTAGTCCACTGGGGGTTTTATCTAAGCGCGAGTTGAGCGCTTCCCTCGAGCCCGGTCCACTGCGACAGCAAGCCAAACACACTTAACCATATTAGCTTAAAGGTGAATAAGATATTAATGGATTACTTCACGTCAGTAATTTAAAATATGTCATTCTATAATTTACTCTTGGCCCTCTCATCCAAGATGTTCAAGTCTTTCTTTCTTCATCGAAAAGATTGACCTAAAATGGGAATAATCAACCACAAAAGAACCCAAAAGGCACCATCTTAGACCCACCTCCTGAGTTCATTTGTTTGTCCCTTTAAGGCGGTTCATGTGAGATAATTTAAGTGTTCTATAGTATGGTATGCAAGAATGCAGAATTAACATTGTCCGATAATTTAACTCTCTCCCACGTCATCCAAGATGTCATTGTCTTTCTTTCTTTTCACTCGAAAAGAAAATGGAAGTTTTTGAGGAAAACGTTCCCAGATTTTCTCCATATAGGACTCAATTGGGCTCCAAACGGATCGAAGGTCCAAATGTGAGTTCAGTGCAAGCTTCCGCCACACGTTTTCACACAGGCCTGGTATTAGAGAAACAAATACCCCCCCCCCCCCTCCTTTTCAATAATTACCATCGTGGCACAACACCACATAAATACGCCGCAGCCGCCATCATAACTATGCTAAACCGATGGGCCGGCAGTGTAGGGAGAAGATAAATCCATGCAAGCCAATCAGAATCATCAGAATCGACAAGAGAACCTAAAACCAGTTGACCACGGCAACACATACCACGTTTCAGAAATCTCCACTTTGGCCGGAGTTTTTCTAGAAATAATCGTTTTCGCAATAAAAAAACGGGGTTTTTCGTGTAAATGAGAGGCCAAAACCGCAGGAAATATTGTGTTTTCCTTCGTGGTATACGCCTCCAAAGTCTCGACACATCAGCCGAGACTAAGAGTCTCATCTAACAAACCAGCGACCATTTTATTAAATAAATAAACATTTATATTACTGTTTAACCACAAATGCTCGTCTTACACGTTCACGACTTCATTCACGCATTCGTAATCCACTTGAAAGGTCACACGTGACAAGGCGAAGTAGAGACGAGTTTTAAAATAAAATACAAATAAAGGGTAAATACAACGATGTCGTAATAAGTTTTGAAGTTAGAGGAGAAAATGATTTTCGCCTTTGTCACACGAGACCTTTCAACGTGAGTTACGTAAGATTGGCACATCACAGCAGTGCAAGACGACGATTGTGTTTAAAATATATAACTGTTTATTTTTTTTAATAAATGCCCATGTTTTTGCTAGATGAACTCTATTCCTCGCGATCGTGTCGAGACTTCGAACTGCACTCAAAACTCACATTTGGACCTTTTTCATCAAAACTCACATTTCAACCCGTTGACCCCATTGAAGTCACTAGATGGAGAAAAATTCCTGCACTGGTTTCCTCAAAAATACGAAAGGGCTGGGGTCGGAAGAACATCTTGGATGACGTGCGGATATAAATTATAGAACAACTTCTTAAGAATTTAGAGTGTTTTGATATAAGACTTACTAGCATTTGGTCAACCAAAATCTGTACTAGCACTAACCAGTTTTGCCCTGTATGGAGAAGTCATGTTGATTTGTCAGCATGGTCATTCTCCTCTTCTTGTGATGGTGGAGCACCAGATCCTCTGCTTAAATCATACGTATATTTCCGCATGGATCTGTTATATGTTATATATCTCTATAAGCACTCTCGATAATACACAGGACTGACACATACTGTCTTACCAGTGTCCACACTGTGAGCGTTGCTGTTCATATAAGACACGGGCACTGCGACTGGGGTAAGGTAATTTTTTTCTTTTCTTCTTCTACTGACAACAAAAATGTATGGATATATATATGATTCCGCTGCTCTCAGCACAAATACCAGGAAACTTTTAAGTTGTTTTCCAGACCAAGAAAAGACATGGAAATAATAATAATCAAAAAAGTTTGGGGTCGTGGATTTTAAAAAAAAGATATATATTTTTTGTTTTTATTTAAATTCAATAAAATGTATTTAATTAATATTATAATTTTCGTTAGCAAGGAACATTAATTTGATATATACAACATTTATAATTTTTACAAAGCCTTACTAATTTTCTATTTGTTCGATTGGGAATTTTTATTCATCCAAGAATCCTGAGATGTATCAAGTTTTCACAAAAATATTAAGCAGCACACGACTGTTTTCACAACATTCAGCTTTGCCATCGCAGTTTCAGGAAACAATACAGTATGTGATGTTAATACATCCTTTAAGTCTAGTGCGTACCAGGAGAATGTAACTTGACCTTGGCAATGTAGTTGTCATAAGTGATTTTTCCATGGGCCATCTTCCCTTGATGGGTAATTCCGAGGACACATCGTCAGTCAAGTACACCTCAAACTTCATTGGATGTTTCGGGGCCATTATAACAGACATCCTTGGCTGAGGAAGGGGCCCTAACGGGGTGATCAAGTCCCCGCATTGTATCCCCAAATCACCGTAACCAAGCTGGAACCCCAAGAAGTCTTTCTCTTAATCCCACAGCCCACTGGCTGTTTTCTCTCAGCTGCCTCAGACATTGCTTTTGATGGCTGGCGCAGACGCCTGGCCTCTATTCCCAGGTCTCCAAGCAGTCCTGTGTAGACACTGCCACAAACCCCCTGCACCCCACCTTCCACTGGACGGACTTCATTTTTCCATCCGCGATCTTGTGCTTCAGCAAGCTAACTTAGCATAGCGTAGTTGTTTTTCGCTCATGTGCCTCATCCACGGAGTCTTCCTCCCAGGGTACAGTGAGTTCAATGATGAAGACCTTCTTCAAGAGAGGGACCAAGAACTATGTCAGCCTATGTGTGGTGATTGCAAGCTCTGGGAAAAAACGAAGCCGCTGAACCAAAAAAACAACCCACTAGAATCTTCCAGTCACAGCCCCTCAGCTGACCATGCTCTAGAGAATGGGCCTGAACTGGCTAACCTTTGCCCCCATGCGGACAAAGTTGATATGCATGGAAAAATTTGGTGCTGATGGTGGGTAGGGAGTTGGAAGCATGTTCCGTTTGTTTTTCCCCTGAGGGATGCTGCGAGAACTTAAGGACTTGATATGACGCCACGTATAGCGTCCCTGGTGAGGCCTGACTCTACACCCCGTCAGTAGGTACTTGAGAGAACCTCCCTGGAGCAGAGGGCACATCCTGGATCTTCAACCAACCACTGATGGAGATTGCTAGGTGTTGGAAAACATCATATGTACCCTGAGATGAAGCTGATTTGCTTGCGCGTCCGTGCTCCACAACTCCTTCCAGCTGATCCCCTCCGCTCCACACTCTCCCAATTGTCCAATTTCCCTGTTTTACCAATGGAAACTGCCTTGGGTCCAACTGGCTGCTTCATCCTGCCGTTATTATGCCTCCACCACCAATTTCCTCCGTTCTGGTGCCGTGGTTGAATCCAGGCGTTAGCATAGTTTGTTAGCCCCAAGGGCCTCCTCTTCCTGCTGACATGCCCCACAATTCCGCAATCTGAGAGCGGTTGCTGCATCCTCCACCGCACTGGTCCTGGACAAAACATTTGCGCCTGCCACCAGGTTGGTGCGTTTGTTATCACCATGTGCGATCGAACGAGATTTATTCAGTGTCAGCGGAGTCTGACAAATAAATTACATTAAACCAATGAATCAAATAGAAAAACATTACAAAATCTCTTTCTTTTGACTAAAAAAAACAAACGTAGATCTTGCAACCATAGTGATGTATAGGGCCAGATGTACTAAAAGATTTACTGAACCGCTCTCTCTAGCCTGAACTTCTGAGTCGTTTTGTCCTCTTCGAGGGTTTAATTATATAACCTCCGCGAAGGCGTGGGCTTCAGTTAAACGTTTGGGTGGGTTCCTATCACACTTCCCTCGTGGATTCTTTTGTAACGGAGGGCTCAAGTGTCTCTCTGTCCTCTCAAGTGGTCTCCGAACGCTGAACGCTTACGAGTCGTCACTTTCCCAGATGTCGTGTCAGTCCACAATGACACAGTGGGTATTTAAAGACCATGACTGTGGTGATATTTGCTGCCAGTGGGGGATTCACTTCATACTTTTGTCTGGTTTTATCTGGACTCTTGTGTTCTCACTGCCCAGGCATTAGATCAAACTGGAGGATAAAGTACTTCGTTCAGGTTTCAACGATCTTTTTAGACCATAATAAATAGACTTGTTTCTACAAAACTTTACAAATGTCCTTTAAATGTCTCTATTCAATGAAAATTGGAGAATATATCACGGAGAATGAGAGTTAGAATGTGGTATATGGCACATAGTTAGAATATTCTAGAGATGCACCGATATGAAAATGTTGGCGAACCAATAACTGATAATTCTTCATCTTTGAAAGCCTATACCCGTATATTGGCCGATAAATCTAAATCAAAAATTTACATCATTTTTGAAGCCTGATTATAAAAATAAAAGTCTCACCATAAAATCCATGTCCTAACAACACAACGACACACAGCCCGCTATGACAGATTGTTGCACTTTACTGTATTTTCCTTTTATTTTAGTATTTCAATCATATTTTCATCCAAGAAATTCCAAGCCTCATGTCTGAACATGCGCATCTGAAAGTGCTCATCTGAAGAAAAAACACATCATTATTGACGTTTAAGAAATCGGAACCGAAATTTTCTTATTGGGGGCCGATAATGACGATACCATAAAAATGATAATTGGCCGATAACCGAGATGGGCTGAAATATTGTGCATCCCGTAGATAATTCTGCTTAAAATTGTTGCAGTTTTAAAAAATTACCTTTTTTTTTTTGCATTGAATCTCTCATAAAGACAATTTTCTGACCTAAAATTGAAGCTAAAGTTTTGACGTGTTCTTACTCAGTCAATATTAAAGATATCAAGGTAATATTTTTCACAGAATGTTTTCTTTAGATTATTTTATGTAGAAAACAGGAATCCAACAAAAAAATAAACTCGAGTATTACTGGGTTATGAAGTGTTATATGTTGGTTCATTAAATCTGAAGCTTTCTGAGGAGTTTTTCCTCCATGTTAAGAATCTAGTACAGACTCCCAATTGGAAGAGAGAAATGTGCGTGATGTTTTTGATTGAGATTTTATTGTTGATATTGTAATTTGACTTTGTGTCTTCTGCTGAAGTCAGACGGAGAATCGTGGCTGACCTAAACAATGGAATAAGCTCATTTGTCATATTACCCAGCATGCAGTGCAACTGGACATTGGCAGTTATGTAACAGCACATCCACATTTCTCAGGCATTGTGCGATTTGAACGTCCATGGAAAAAAATAAAAAAAATACCCCCACATGTAAAAATAGCGCTTGCAGATTACATCAGAAGTTCATGCTGCCACAAATTGAGAGCAAGTAAAAAGGATTTTTACTGTTGTATGATGGCATCTAATGTTGGCAACTTGGTAAAACACTGATATAATGTAATTTGAACATAGTAATGGAGGAATATCTCTGAAAGTTCATCTTTTATCCAAACATTTCTGAGCAAAATAACCAATTCATCAACCCGCAATAATACTCCTAGATAAATAACAGTACCGGATTAGAAGCGTAAATGAACGTCTCCACTAGGTTTGTGCAAAATGTCCACTGCAGTGAAGAAAGAAAAAAGAAAGATTATTTAGAAGAAAGAAGGATTAGTATATAAAATTATGAAAGATTAGTAGAAAGATAGATAGTTAGAAAGAAAGAAAGATTAATTTGAAAAAAGAAAGAAAGATTAGTTAGAAAGAAAGAGTAAGTTAGAAAGAAAGTAAGAAAGAAAGAAGAAGAAAGAAAGAAGAAAGAATGAAAGAAAGAAAGAAGTGCTTGGGGCTGGATTTGATCAGTAAATAGCCCCTTTCACACATACAGTCTTTAACGGAAATTACCGTAACAATCATGCGTGAACTGGACCCCTTGTAAATATACCGGGAACTGTCCCCGTCAATTTATCCAGTAAGGGATGTTGTAACATTACAGTAAATCACCGTTATTTGAGCGCGTAATGAAGATTGGCGGTAGTATCGTGACGTATGAGGTCAAACGCGCTGACGTAAGAAGGTGATTTGGGCCAATCAGAACTGTTTAAAGAGTCAACGGCTCAAGATCATTCCTAAATGTGTAAACGAATTGGCCAAGTACATACAAAGGTGTACGTTTTTTTGTTGAAAACAGATAAAAACAACAGTTCTATACATTAAATGCAGTTGTTTTGTGTTTTTGAATTAACTATACGTGTCATTACATGTACAGTACAAACATGGTTTTTTCTTTCTTTTTTTCTGGATAACTTTCGGTTTAAATATAACATCCAGAAGAAAAGTCACAAGTTTTGTTTTCAAGTCACAAGAACAGAGATTAGCTGCATCATAAGCAATGGATGTTATTGAGCGGGGGGGGGGGGTCAAAGAAGGGGGAGGTATCAACACCACACACACACACTCAAAAAGCTAACATGGCGTGCGTGCGCTCCTCTGGATGTCGTATCTAAGCAACAGCCGCTGGAAAAAGCCTTGATTCGTTTTGATGTGTCTTTGTCAGTAACAAGTTAGGCCATGTGAAGAGTCAAGTAATGCCACTAATCACTTTCACCACATAATTCAACCGTCAGACCGCTGAAGCTAAATCAGTTTTTCTGTGCTTAGAGATTTGAACAATGGTTTGAAACACACTCGAATTGGGGAAGAGTTCCTGTGAGAGAGACTGAAAGAGACATGTCTCTCCCCTTTTGCCGGTAATAACATGCAGTGTGTACACTGATATATAAGGGTTGTCATGTTTGTTTTCAGTTGAAGCCATTTGAATCATTTAGCAAATACTACATTGATTAATGGGTATTCTAAAAACTTGCTTGAAATATTCTCATTTGACCTAATTTGTTAATTTGTTACATACATTATTGATTTGAGCTATTGATGTGTTGTGTGGGTGTGTTGTGTGTGTGTGTGTGTGTGTGTTGTGTGTGTGTGTGTGTGTGTGTGTATGTGTGTGTGTGTGCGGCGTGTGTGTGTGTGGTGTTGGTGGGTGGGTTGTGGGTGGGTTGGTGTGTGTGTGTGTTTGTGATATTAACAAACCTGTCTACTAATACCTCTTTCTATTTGTCATTAGTTTGCAAAAGTTACTTATATTTAGTAGTATTCATCAATATATTTTTAGATTACAGTGGTGCATAATTACAATAATACTTTGATTATATGGTTAAGATCCCATGTCCAACACATTGACTTCCTTTTAGCATTGAAAAGACCTTCCAAATAAAACTTGATTTTCTGTCTTCCTCAATGGATCAGTGGGTGAGAAGGCCAGAAACCTGATTCCCATGGACCCCAATGGGCTCTCGGACCCGTAACGTGAAGCTCAAAGCTCATCCAGATCCCAAGAATGAGACCGAAACAGAAGACCAGGACCATCCGCGTCGGATCCTCGCTCAACCTGACCCCACCTGGATCGATCCTTCATCGTGTAGTCTGTCAGCACATCACATACACACACAATCACACAAACACACACACACACAACACTAACTCAACCACTAAAATCTGCCCATCACACACGCACACACCCTCACACACCACACACCACAACACTAATCTGACCCCTAAACCTGCCCACACACACACTCAACACACACTAACCTGACCCCTAAACCACCTGTCACACACACACACACACACACACACACACACTAACCCGACCCTAAACCTCCCTCAGACACACACACACACACACAACCACACACAACACACGCACACACTAAACCGACCCCTAAACCTGCCCATCACACACACTAACCCACCCCCTGAAACCTGCCCATCACACACACACACTAAGCCGACCGAAGGAGAATCGCGAAGATAAGAGAAGCCGACGTGAAAAAAGCCGACGCGAGCCGACGAGCGACCGAGATAAAAGCCGAGAAATCCGAATGCGAAGCCAAAACGACCGAAAGCCGACAGTAGAACAAGCCGAGCTAAGCCCGAGCCGAGCGAGGTGGAAAGGTCCGAAAGCCTAACGAAGAAGCCGGATCTCCGAAAGCCGACCGGACAGAAAAGCCGACCTAAGCCGACGAGGAAGAATCCGAGAGCCGAGAGATGGACGACGCGGACGACGGCTCCCGAACTGAAGAGAGAGAAGAAAACCGGAAAAAGAAGCAGAAGCCGAAGTCGACCCGAGAAACGAAGGGACTAGGAGTGATGAAACCGAAGCCGGACGGAGCGTAACGACCCGACGAAAAAGAGACAGAGCGAACGCGAAGCCGGAGGGGATAAGCCGAAAGAAGCGCAGGAAAAGCCACGGAACCAACTCTAAAAAAAACCTGCCCATCACAACTCACAACACACACCACAACACACCAATCTCCCGACCTCTAAACCTACTCCATCACAACACACACTAAGCCGGAAACCTAAACCTGCCATCACACCACTCACAATACACACACACACCCACACACACGACAAAAACACACACCACACACACACACACACACACACTAAACCAACCCCTAAACCTGCCTCACACACACACAACAACAAACAAACACACATACACAACACACACACACTAACCCACACCCCTAAACCTGCCTGTCCACACACCACACCACACACTAACCCGACCCCTATACGCCGTCCAGACACCACACACACTCAACCCGACCCTAAAAACCTGCCCCGCCTCACACACACATAACCCGACCCCTAAACCTGAACCTGCCATCACACACACACACACTAATAATCCGACCACTAAACGCCCCTCATACTCACACACACATACACACACACTAATCCGACCCCTAAACCTGCCCATCACGACACACACTACTTGACCCTAAACCTGCCCATCTCACACACAAACACTAACCCAACCCCTAAACCTGCCCTTCATCACACACACACAGCAAAACCACCACACACTTAACCCCGACCCCCTAAAACTGCCCATCACACACACGCACACACAACACCCGACCCCTAAACCTGCCCATCACAACACACACACAAACCACACACATACACTAACCCAACCCATAAACCTCGCCATCACACACACACACTAACCCAACCCCTAACCTGCCCATCACACACACACACAAAACACAACACACACTAACCCAACCCCTAAACATGCTCCTTAACACACACACCCACAAATACACTAACCTGACCCCTAAACCTGCCCATCCCACACACACACACCACACTAACACACACACCCCACATACAACATAACCCGACCCCTAAACCCGCCCATCACGACACACACACATTAACCAACTACCCTAAACCTACCCAACACACACACACAACTAACCCAACCCTACACCTGCCCATCACACACATACACACACACGACACTAACCCGACCCTACACCTGCCATCCACACACACACACACAGCAACACTCTAACCCGACCCCGTAAACCTGCCCATTCACACACACACACACACACACTCTAACCCGACCCAAAACCTGCCCATCAAACACACACACACACGAGCCCAAACTCCTAAAACCTGTGTGTGTGTGTGTGTGTGGGTGGTGTGGGGTTGTGTGGGTGTGTGTGTGTGGGTGTGTTGTGTGTGTGTGTGTGTGGTGTGTGTTGTGTGTGTGATGTGTGTTGTGTGGCACTAAGTTGAAGGCGTCGGATAAGGAGCGGCTCTGTCAGTGAAGTGTGGGATTGGAACAGAACCACTTCGTAAGTTTCATGGGCTCCATGTCGTTCGTTGTATCTTGAGCTCATCAAAGTCCTGTGAGCGATTGTGATCAAACACCTCACAAACACAACAAACAAAACATCCTCAAGATACTGTAGCTATCACTACTAATAATTCCTTGATTTATGGGAAGTTTTATACCATTAAGCCACAAATCTCTTCCCTCACATACATTTCCTGTTTCCTGTGCCTACTTCAATAGGTTTATTTTTCTCACCCACTGGAAGAAATACGACGTATTTTTCTTAGTTGAAGTATGATTTTTTTTTTGAAAACAAGACGTGTAATATCACGACACACACACATCCCTCACACACCCCTCGTCACTCACACACCACTCACGCACCCACACACATACACACTCACACACACCCACACACACAACACACACCTCACACACCCACACACCTCACGCTCACACACACACACACACACTCACTACACACACACAGCACACACACACACAGAGAGAGATCAGACCCGCTGCCTCATCTGTATGATGTCAGGTTTAATGTCAACAGGAATTTGGGTGTGTTTAGTAAAGCCAGAACACCACAGATGTCCAGTGTGTATCATGATCGGTCCTTCATTCATAGCTGCAGTCGAGCGGTGTGTAATGCGTATCGCTTCAGATTGTGTTGTTCAGCATGCTCAAAATAAACACACATATCTGCATTACAGTTCTCCATTGCTAACACACTATAACGATTCAGTGGGCTCAATTTCCCAAACCATTCATGTATCTCTCTATTATTCCGCCAAAACTCAACACATTTTTCTATAAACTGTGAACTGTTATTCACAACACGTTCAAATTTCTCAATGTTTTCTACAAACAGAGTTAACCTTGTTCTCATTGTTTAGTTGTAGGTTTTTGTGTGTCATATGAGGCCAAAGATTTTATCTGACAAAAAAGGATGTGTTTTTGACTCAAATAATTGAATTAAAAGTGGAAGACTGAGGTTTGTACAATCTGTTGTGGGTAGTTGTTGATATTGTGTTTAATAGTTGTGAGAAAAATGCTGATTTGTTTCCATGAAATGGGTGTTAGCAATCACGAGAAAACTGTAAAAGTGGAGTTGGTAGCTCCTTTCTGTCACCAGGTAGAGTTTATGTTCCTCACCCCTGCCGCCTTCGACTTGCTTAGTGGGGTTAAAAAAGATACTTAATATGCAGTAACATTTTGAAGTTGACCTTCGAGAGAGCCAAAACTTGAATTGAGCTGATGATGAACATCACTGTTTTCTGCCACAGCAGAGCAACACTTTTGTTTTTTAGGGTCCAACTTAAATTGCTCATATTTATTGTTTTAGCAATCCATTGATTCTGTTATTCCTGTTATCATCGTGAGGGAGCTGCTTTGAAACAATCAGTATTGTATAAAGAAGAGCTATGTAAAATAAAGGTTAACCATGGTATTACACAGTATGCATTATACTGTACCATTACTTTTTTTTTACTATACATGGTAATTATGATGGCACCGATATAAAATTTTTCCGATACCGATAACCGATAATTCTTTATATTTGAAAGCCGATAATATTATTGGCCGATAATCTAAATTCAAATTTATATAATTTTGAGATCTGAATACCAAAACACCATCCTCACCATTAAAAATCCATGTCCCAAACACACGACAATATTGAATGTTCTCATATAATTTTTTATGTAGCCGATATGACAATTGTTGCACTTACTCGTATTTTCCCTTTTTAGAAAGTGATTTCCAATCATAATCAAAGCAATTCAAATCCCATCATGTTGAAGAGTGCGCATCTGAGTGTCTCATCTGAAGAAATAATCCATTCTTTATTGACTTTAATATATCGGACAAATTTTCTTATCGGGATCCGATAACAATATAAGTGTGTGTGATTGGGACATGGCTTTTAATGGTGTGACTTTTCTTTTTGTAATCAGCTCTCAAAAAATTATATAACAATGTGATTTAGATTATCACCAATATAGCGTTTACCGCTTTCAAAGATAAAGAATTATCGTTATCGTATCGGCTAAATTTTCTATCGGTGCATCCTCTATAGTTTTTCTGCTTTTTTTCAGCTGTTTGTGCCGTTCGTCTGGGTGTGACAGTATAAATGTTAAACCAGGAGAGGTGAGTACTAGCAATCGGGCCCATCCAGATGAGAGCGACATCATCCTGGAGCTGCGGCACAAAGTTTTGGAGGTGAGAGTGTGTTTTCCTCTCCGCATCATTTTCTCGCACACGACCAACACACACACACTTGAAGGTCTGACGCCCGACCCGACCCGACGGGTCCCGCGATAAACTCATGGTTTCGTTCGGGTTAAATGTATTGAATAGCCTCGGGTTCGGTTTGTAAATGAGAAAATGATGTAGATATGCTATACATATATTTTCGTGCCTGTTCGCGGGAGTACATGCAACAAAACCGGTTGGCAAAATGATATATGAATCATTTGTTGGGTAATTTTATCAAAATCATTTTACAAAACTTTTTTTGCGCATGTGCCTATTTCAGTCACAACACCTGCATTCCCAAGGAGGACGCGCTGAAACCATCAACTTTCGATGCCGTTCTCGTCCTTCATAACGTAGGATATATTTATGTTAAATTATGTTTGGGCCAAGCTGCTCAAACTTTGTTTTAAGTTTAATGTTTGAGTTCCAGAGGAATGTTGACTGTTTCACCTGTTCAACCACATATCAAAGTTTCATAATTAGTAAGTCCATTATGCTTTTTCTCTTTTTGTTTTCCATGTGTCTGAGTGCTGAGGGGGGCGCTGTGCTCGGTGAAGCAGTGTTTGTTTTATGTATATGAAAATTTTTAAATTATCATTGCATGCAATCGTAAAATACAAGCGTATTGCAACAAAAAAAAGGTATTGTCTGTGCGAAACGGAGCTCGGGGTGTCCGTCGGGTTACTGCCTTAAAAATATACCGTATGGTCGGGTCGGGTTAAAGGATTTCGGGTACGGGCCAGGTTCGGGCTTCATTTTTAAAGGCCGTGCAGACCTTCTAACACAACACACATACACACACCCACTCACTCTCTCAGTCAGAGTCCTGCAAGGCTGTTCATTTTTCACCTCAAGTGACGAAAATTAAACCCATTAACACGAACGGGCTGTTATTATCATTCAAACTAGACAGTGACTCTCAAAGACTAAATCCACGTCAATGTCACCATAGTTTTCCATGTGGTTTGGTGGTAAGTGTTTTTACGTATTTTACAATGATGTGCTTGCATAATGCCATAACTGTGCCTTTTGTGTGTCTATGGTCTCTCTTCTGGAAACTTCTCAAACTGTTTTGTTTTTCAACCTCGAATAGTCATTAAGTGTCTTCAGTTCTCTCTCTCTCTCTCTCTCTCTGGGTATCAAGATTAATCAGCCATTAACAGCTCATTAAAATCCTTTTTTATTTCTTTTTTTGGACTACCTATGCAAAATCTTTATTTGCAGCAAACTTGCCATGGATCTACAACAAACAAAACAGTTGAGATGATTTTTCACTGATGCTTTACACTTTAATATATGTAAGGCTGAATTGAAAAAGTGAGGTGACCAGCAAGTAACATGTTTGAACTCTTTGATCCTCTTGCATCATCGAAAACAAATATGTATTTCACTAAAATTGTGACTCGTTTTTTCACAAAGCAAGGACGAGGATGTCATTGAATGTTTTGAAGATGACAATAAACATCCGGTGGCGGGCAAAAACTACTTTAGCAACATCGAGCAGAAATCATGAACTGACAATGGGATAAATCTCTTTCTGTTTACGCCGTCGTCTTTGGTGACATTGTGTCATTTTTCTGAGAGTAAGTGATTTATCTTGACTCAGTGTGGTTTGACGATCCTCTCTCCCTGTTGAGAGACGTTTTACCTACCTGATTTCCACAGTCTGAAGAAAAAAGCGTCTCAGTCCTCAGTTTAGTCCGGCTAACGATGCCATTTTTCGCCTCTTAATAGCCTTTCAGTTCAATTTCCACTGCGAAGTACAGCCTGCTCGCCTCTCATCTGTCTCTATATGTTCAGCAACAGATATCACACTGATTATTTGTGTGCTTCAGCTGCCAACAAAGAAAATCAGATTACTAACAAAAATGCACTCCAACTTTCAGGTTTCAATCGCTTTCTTCACTTACACTATTCACACTCACTCCGTCTTGAGCTCTTTCTTTATTGTTCAATAATGAAAGTTTTCCCTGATTATCTGACCTCGATCACTGAAAGAGGTGATTTTAAAATGATCAAGCAATGTAAAAAAAATAATTCAGCAAATTATTAAGTAAACTGTTATAGGGTGTAACGGTACTCAGAAGTTACAGTTCGGTACGTACCCAGCTTTGGTGTTCGTACAACAAAAATACCCAATGCTAGTTTTTTTTATTATCATTTATTTTGAGCAGACTGAGTGCAAATTACAGTTTGTTCCCACCTAGCGTCATGTAGTCCCCTAAGTTTTTTACAGTACAGCCACCTTTAGTGTATTTTAAGCAGCTAAACATTAAAGAGATGCATTCTTGCATACACTTAAAAAAAATCGGTTTAATCTCTGTAAAAACAAAACGTGCATCTGTGTTCGCCCCAGAAATTTACTGTAAATATACGGGTAGCAACGTTTTAAGTTTTTACATACTTATTAATTAACAGTTCAGTATCTGATATAATGTTAAATTTAACAGATCTATTGAGTAATAAATATCTTTTTGATCATTGTAATACACTGATAACCACCGAATCACAGCGTGAGGAAGAGTCACATGATCAATCAAAAGCTCATCACAAACAGCTTTTCCACACTGCTGAGAAAGTTAATAATACTGATATATAAAGCTACACAGTGTTTATTCACACAAACACTATACACCACAATGGAGTAAACATTAATTTAACACATTAAAATGTAACAAAAAACTCTAATGTCCAACAACTGTTAGAAAAAACTAAAAAAACAATGAAAAACAGTTAATTCAGCAAAAAATACCTCATACAGTAACGTGAATGTCATGCGGAATTGTGTGAATGTCAATTTAACGTTTTTTCACTGTAAACTATACAATGACTTGTTATTTTTCCACTTCCAAAAACTGTAACTTAATGGTCATTACGTAAAAAATTTACATGTACATGTACGGAAGTTAGATCTAATCACAGTTATTTCACCGTATATATATTTATATAAATATATATCATATATATATATATATATATATATATATATACACACTTGTCCTAGAAAATGGAAAAGATGCTTCTCATTTTGTAGCGATTGTAACCAAATATTTTTTAGTTTTTTATGAGCCCACAATAAAAATATGAACCTAACCCTTACAACACTCGTCATTTATGGTCATTCAAGAAAAGATTAGACATCTTCAAAACTTTGAAAGGTATTGAGTTTGGTGCACGACCAACAAAACATTGTGCTTTTTTAGAAATAAGACAACACAGGGATGCCATCTCTGTTCCTGTCCATAAAAGGGTTATGGTTCCTGTAATGGCGGTTAGCAAACAGCATTGCATTAGCGTGCGCGCACCCCTTTCCTGGATTGGTAGTGTGACTGACTGGTATTCTGTCGTCTGACTGAATTTCCCAAACAGGGTGGGGGGGGGACATCCATGGCCCCGGGGTTTCAGTATGAAAATACCTATACGTTACACCCCCTATTATACCCATTATGCGGCAACTGTGAAGAATTAGACATTCCAATTGATATAATACAATGCAAAATTAATATTGTATTTTACAATTAATTAAATTATTGCATTTATTACACATATAAAAGTAAATGTATCAAATAATCACGGTCCCTCTTACACACACACACTCAGCGACACACACACCCATTATTTATTCCCTTGTGAAGCCATAAGCACTGGCAGTGTTAGTAAATAGGCCAGAGCAATGACAAAAGGACAGCCGCGTGCGGTGGCCTGTTTGTGGTCTGCATAGCCAATTATAGCTTATAGAAGGCTTCACACACCCGCTGACACCTGAGCATGTGTTCATGTGCATCCCGGAACGAATTGCACACTAGATCACGCCCCAGAATAATGCTGCAGTAACAGTCTGTTCTTGTTTGCACTGCTGACGTCCTGTATGAACTAGTGTTTGTTGCATGAGCTCACTTAACATGAGATCTTCCAATAGAGGGGGCAGCACATCGTAACTCCTTTACTCGCATACTATCTCTCAAAGAGAAACATGCTAATGAAATTCAATCACCGTGCCAGTCCTTTAAATATATGCATGTAAGAATAGATTCAGAAAAATGCATCTATTGTTACTCTGGACAATTAATAGTCGATTATATTTGTAACAGACTACAAAATATGGGCCCACTTATATTAGGTGTCCTTTACTATTGTTACGTAGGTTAAAATGTACTGCGGAGTAGTTTTGTGAGACATATGTGTTTAACATTGCATTACAATCTGTAATACATTTTTTTTTTGTTTTCTATTGAAAATTGTATAATACTTTTTACACATACGATTGTTATAATAACATAGAGGCACCTGGAATGGTGTGGAGAAGAGTGTGTGGCTAAATGGTAACTTTGGGGGAATTATAAAACTGTTAAAGTCTTATCCGACCTTGTTTCTGCGATATAAACGTCGTGATCATGTGTTCTCAGAACAATTGTAAAATAAGTGCATGTATCTCACACGATGCTTTTTAAATACATAAAAATAAACACTTTAGTTTGGGGGGGTACAAAAAAACCAATTCTTACTATTAAGTAGTTTCTTATTAGACTTGCATATTCCTTGCATGATTTGGCTTTTTTATTAGCACTTTTAAAGCACATATCAATGCCTTATTCACTTGACCAATATTCTTCACCTCTAAATGCTGTCCCATACTGAAAATAAACTACAACTGCCTTACTGTTAGTAAGCAGTAAATTTTAGGAGTTTAGTGAGGCAAAAAAGTGCATATTTAAAAAGGATATGTTGACACTTAAATTTGGTAACACTTTAATTTTACAGTGTCATTGTAACATATGTTACACCGTACTTACCGTACAAATAACAGTGAATTATGCATAATTACATGCAACTAACCCTCCAACCAAACCACCTAATCAAGCCTAGCCTAACCCTATAGTAAGTACATGTAGTTTATTCATATTTACTCAGTAACATAATATATAACTAACACTGTAATAATTACATAAGTATTGAGTAATGTTGATTACATACGTACTACAGGTTAGGTTTGTTTTAGGTTAGTTGATTGTAATTTGCATAAATTACTCTTATTACTACAATAATGCCTGTAACGTAACAAGTGCACTGTAACTGAAAGTAATCCAATTATATCACAGAAAATGTCATTTGATAATTCAGGTGTCAAAACAGATTCCACTATGTTATTACATTGCAAAAAGAAAATGGCATTTTGGTTGTTATCTATGAAAAACTTTTTGTTTTTTTTTTTTTTTTTTTGCTGCATGTTTTAGCTCAGAATAGTTTTTATGGTAGTTTGGACAACTGTGTGATGTTTATGGCTAATACAACTGATTTGGTGTCCAAAAAAGATACGTTTAGGTTGTTTTTTTTTTAATTGCGGGTTCCTGTTTCTAGTATGTGAGGCTGGTAAACCTAATATCAACCACACGATGGCTCTCTCATAAGTTGATGACCATATAACAGCCGCTTTTTATCCATAGTCCCTTTTACAATGGAGAATAAAAGCATACAAGATTGATGCTAAGGGATGCAGTACCGTGGAGGATGAATAGAATAGCCAACAGACATAGAAAAAGCGACTAGCTAGAACCTCACTTCAATATTTTAGGAGTATGATGATTGTGTATATATACATCACGCACTGATTCAATTATGATGCAAGCTGCAAATAGTCACATTCTTGTGTAACGTCTCATAATTGTGTAGGATATTAACCCACACCTGCGATAGGACAAATTTGTCATTTCTAGAGGAAATCAATAACAATGTGAGGGGGATTTATTTCAGCAGCTTCAATAAAACTGCATCTGATACCTTTCATTATTCTTTGGCATTTTTCTCGTCATGGTGTCGGTCAAGGACACACAGGGCGGGGTTCTGGGATATAATGTTCCTCTGTTATATTTCCATTTATGAAATGGTGATATTTAAAGTGCATTTGTATAGGATTTTAGAATGTCGCATAGAATTCTTAAGTCTATAAAAGGCATGTGCCTTTTAAGCTAAAGTGATAATTATTAATAAAATTATAAAAGAATAGAAAAGAAAAAAAATTAAAATAACATTCTGCAAACTTTGTTGAAAAAATCAAAAAAAAAGAAAAATACCCACAATGGCAACGGAATATGCCAAATACCTAACAAGTTCAACTGGGTATTTTAAAGTCATTGTCTTTAGACTAATGAAAACACAAAAGGCACCTGTTTTCTTGTTGACTTAAGTCCTAATGTTGACACTAAGTAAAAAAAGCGGATCGCGTTTGTTTTCTGTGTTTTCGCATCATTCAAGCATTTTGAGAGTTTTGACTATACAGAGCCACCGAATGACGAATACTAAAAACGCATATGAAAATCTTGGACTCAGTGTGCAAGGTTGAGATGCGCGCTTTGAGCGGTTACAGCGGATAAACCACGGAATCGGGCCGGTATGTATGGAACGGAAAATAATAAGAAATTCTGGCGGTGACGGTTGAAGCCATTCACATGAAAAAAATACATTGTTAAATAATGTTTTACTTAACCGAAAAGCACATCCGTATCGTTTCTTCTTAGCAGGCAAGAGCTTTCCTCTCTCGCGTCGCCCATTAGACCTTTACAACAATCAGCGGGGTGGTCACACAAAACGTTGATGGCGGACGGATGAAGAGTTTTGGATGGCGGGTTGCGGATAAATAATAGAAGCCCATTAGCAGAATCTCTAGTGCAATGACCTGACCCTAACATTGGGAATAGTGTGGAGTCGATCCTCAACTGACCACAGTTGACAGCTATAAATAGCAGATAAAACTTAGTAAAGAGTCATTAGTGCCCCTAGATGCTGTCTGTCTAATATGAAGGTATATTGTATAGTAGAAAGCAAGAGTGGAAGTGTGACAGACGCCGAACGTGTAAATTGCTGGTTTTGAAAGGAGGGTGACCGAGCCCTCATGATCACCTGTCGACTGTTGAGCCATGAAGAGTCTCACACAGATCCACTACAACATACACACACACATCACGCTTCTGTCAAAGGGTCGCATGCCTCCATATCTTCTCAAACATCGGACAGTCCCAGACAGGACTCGTCATGATGAAAAGGCTGTAGGTACATCTATCGACCGCTCCAGATCTTCATTAGGCAGACTTTTGCAGTTATTTGGGCATGGCGCTCTTTGCCAGGTAAATTCCAATCATATACGCTAAAGGTCGTTAGATTAATCAGCGTAATTTACTGCAATCTTTTTCGCTTCGTTTTTCAGATCAAAAGTGATGTTACTTGTTCAGATTACATTTTCCGGTGAAATTTGTTATTTGGTCATACTTCCAAAAAGTAATAATCTGTGATTGCGATGCCAGGAACCACACCGCGGCGACTGACCACCTCACATTCTCCTCAAACATGATTCTCATCCGCGCTGTGCCCGAGGCACAACCCACGTAAAGCTGATCATTCAGTGAATAACTGCAATTGCAGATTTCAAACTAGAGATGTTCACAAAGAGGAAAAACTACTGACTGCAGCTTTAAAGATGGATTTTTTTCCTCCTACATTTTTGTAGCACAGCATCCCTAAAGCATCCCACCATCAATGATATAAAACGCTAGTGCACAGGCAATGTGGAGAAACATGATGTATAGAAGCTCACGGAGCAGTCATATACAGCGCTCGTCTAGTCATTGCCTGTAACTAACAGTGACTGGTGAACCACACGTAGTATGAAAGGCCCTTTACTTCAAAAACAATGCATAAGAGGCAAGCATGCTCAATCATCATGAGACACTTTAACAGCACACAGAACAGTTTTTTAAAAGCCTGGATATTGTGATTTGTCAGATTGCTCTAAAGCTCAGCCAGGCCTGACACCAGACACAACATAGGTGTCGCCCTATCCGGGCCCACATCTGCACGCGTTGAATCCACATGTTCGTCTCCCAGCATCCTTGGATTGTCTCTCAAGCCCAGCACACCTTATCCTGCATGTCCTGTCATGTTCACACAGGCCTGACCGTGTTACAGCACATTTCTAACAAGTGCCATATTGTCTAGTTGAGCACGCACTTTTGTCGCACTTGAACCACGAATACAAGAAAAAATTGAATGGATTTGAGGAGTTTTGTGGTTGAAATTTAAAAAAGTAACAAATCCTTTCCTCACGGGTCAATTTGACCCCTGTAGGAATGAATGGGATGCGAGGAATGCTTCAGTACACACAGAAAAGCCTAAAAATGCTAAAAATTCTAACTAAAAATGCTAAAACTTTACAAAATATAATGTCTACATGTGTATCTGAATGCATGCTGAAGAGAAACTAACAGAAGTTTCAGTGCCAGACGTGCGTTTGAGTCTCGTGTGAAAGCTGCTCTGTGTGTTTGGTGTCTGATCACTCTCATCACTCTTGTAGAAAGCCAGGCTCGGTCCTGGGAAGAAAGTCATCACTCCCTCGGATCACCGACGCTTCAGTTTACCATCCGGGAACATGGACCGAGTTCGGCTCAACGACTTCCATTTCCTGGCTCTTCTCGGCAAAGGCAGTTTTGGGAAGGTCAGTCCAAGTGTTTCTGTCACGTACAGGCACTCATTATTAACCCAAAGCACAGAACAGTTTTAGAACAAGAATGCTTAGTAAGAAAGTCACACTTTTTTGCATTCCCAGACTGTAACATAGTGTCGGCCCAGATCCGGCCCACATCTGGCACACACTGAAATCTCATGTACCGGATGTGGGTCGGATCTGGGCCGACACTATGTTGCTGTCTGGGTTATGCCTCTTAGCTTTTGTGGTCAGAATATCCGTCTGTCAGAAAGTGTAACATAACAAACAAATACATGTGTGATCAATATGTAAACTTTTTATTAATAGCCTGAAAAGATGCTTGAATGTCTGTCAAAAGATTAACTTTGCAAAAACTAGTTCTTCCTCAGAAAGACTTTGTTTCTCAGTGGAGTGATTAAAACTGCAAACCCACGACTCCCTGAAAATAACAAATTCAGCCAATAACATTGTAGATCGCCATGTTTGGCCTATCACTGTGGTTTCTATTGATAAAGGTGTGGTCACAGATGTTGTGGGCATAAAAGGTCCATGTTCTCTTGTCAATAGTGTAGCAATATATAAAGCACAGCTTACTTCGCCCTCATGCGAAACTCCCGAACATGCGCAGGTCAAATTGTAATGACTTAATTTCACTTGCAAAATTTGGCCATGCAACATTAAATATGACCACATCCTTCCCTCTGGGCATTTTGACCTGGGAAATATTTGTTAAAAAAAAATGTAAAAAAATTGAGTGTTCATTAGAGGGGTCCAAGACCCCAGGACACTTGAACCACGAATACACAAAAATATTGAATGGATTCGAGGAGTTTTGTGGTTGAAATTTAAAAAAGTAACAAATCCTTCACTCGCGGGTCAATTTGACCCCTGTAGGAATGAATGTAATGCAAGGAAAGCTTCAGTACACACAGAAAAACCTAAAAATGCTCAAAATTCAAACTAAAAATGCTAAAACTTTGCCAAAAAATATTTTATAATGTCTACATGTGTATCTGAATGCATCTGAAGAGGAACTGACTTTAGGACCCAGAGGAACAGCTCATTTGCTCCATATAGAGATATAAGGCCTTCTAGTGGCTAGAGTCATGAAATATCATGTTATGTTGTTATTTTCCACAAGAGGTCGGCAGAGACACCCAGTGTAAGATATTTAGAGCTGAATTAAAAGGTTTGTGCGTGAAATAGTGTTATTTTGGATTTAAGTTGAAAGAATGTGAGTTATCAAGTCAAGTCAAGACAAGTGTATTTATATAGCGCTTTTCACAAAATAAATTGCATCAAAGCAGCTTCACAGTATCGTACATGCTTACATTACTAAATTACTATTTATCAAATCTAGTAATTTAACGGTAAATAAAATAAAAAATAACAAAAAAAATATCCCCAAAAAAGTTGCATTAAAAAATAGAAAAAATATTGCCAAAATTAAATAAAATAAGCTTTCTGAAAAAAAAATGGGGAAAGGGAAGGATGAGCTGTCTGTGATGCCAAATGATTAACTAACCAATCACAAACAGTTTCCACTCAACGTGTGTGTTTGTTTCCAATAGGTGATGTTGGCCGAGATGAAGTCCACTGAGGAGCTGTACGCCATCAAGATCCTGAAGAAGGACGTGGTGATCCAGGATGATGACGTGGAGTGCACAATGGTGGAGAAGAGAGTGCTGGCCCAGAGAGAAAAGCCCCCTTTCCTCACACAACTGCACTCCTGCTTCCAGACCGTGGTGAGACATGATCTCTATATCAACTCAGGTGTTTCTGTCAGCTCTTTCAATACTAGAAGGCAGCAACAAAAAATCTAAATTAATTTTCTCATTCTGACTTGAAATTAAGTTGTACAAAATGATTATATCGAGCAATATTTTGGCAAATATATTGATTATTTGTATGGTATTTTCAGGGGTTGCTTGTATAATCCAAATGACGAGAGATGCAAAAAATATATTTAGCTGTCTCTTCTGTGGAACACAACATTTTGTAAAATCTTAATGCACATATTTTCCATGCAATGACAATTCATATTGGCCACATATATCGAGCCGAGTTTTCTTTCAAACCTGATTTAATATTAATCAAACATATATTTCCCTAAAGACAAAAACATTCATATAAAGTAAAAAGATCATTTATTATGAATACCATATATCTGTCATATTTAAGTTCTTGTTTAGTTTTAGTCATAGTTTTTGTGTTAGGTTTATGGATTGTGTTGTATTTTTGCTCTCTGTGTTTATTAAATGTGTTTTGTTTTTTTTTCGTTCATTCTGGGTCACGCATCTCTCATAATTTGGATTATACTAGCGACCCCTGACAATCCCATACAAATAATTTATATATTTTCCAAAATGTCACTTAATGTAGGTCGATATAATAATTTTTACAACTTAATTTCACCCTAAACAAAAGCTAAATTTTCTTTAATATGTCAGTGGATTTTTTACTTGAGAAAAAAAGACAATTTAGTTTGCTTACTATAAATGAAGACAGCTTTAAAAGATCTTGATGATTATTGTAATATTGTGATGCTTTAAAATATGCGTCTAGTACTAAAAAATACTACTAAAAAAAAACACCAGAAAAATGAATAAACCCCACAATATGTATTTATTTTTGCAGTCAGTAAAGTGTTCTGTACAATAACACTCTGGTGTCAAGAAGAAATACTATGTAAACAAAATTATTTCTTTAAATTTTTTTGTGGGCAGTGTTATTTTCTAAACAAAAAATGGTGACCATGTTTTTCAGTTAGTCCAGTATTGTCACGGTTTGGTGTGTAATGAAGGCAGGCTGAGGCAAAGAACTCCAATACAAACGATTTACTCGAACAAAACTAGGTACAGGCAGGAAGATAGGCAGGATACACACTAACACCTATGCATATACAAGCATTCACATGTACATCGACAAACTAAGAACCGACACAGCCAGACTGAACAGAGAGAACTAAATACAGATACTAACGGGATGAGGACAGGTGACACAGATGATTAAGACGATGAACAGGTGGATGATTGAGGGAGTGAATTCAGGTGTGCAGACAAGGAGGATTCTGGGAAGTGAAGTGCAGACAAGGACAGACAGGTGCAGACGAGGACTGTGACAAGTATAAACATGCACTTTAAATAAATTGCATACTCTTTTCATTTTTTTTTCAGAGCATTTTTCACATCATGTGACCAAACATAACTGAATTATGACAAGATATTCCAGTGCCATATTTGATTTCAACTGTAATTTCACTCTGTTCCTCACACAATACCATTGTATGGCTTCAGAAGACTTGAAATAAGACAATTTATTTGAATCTTTTATATTCAGTGTCTATAACAGTGAACTGTCATTTAGTCGAAAAAGGCTGGCTGAATATTCTCTGTCTGTGTTTCATAGAAAAGTGTATGTAAACACAGCAGATACAAACAGTGTGTGTGCGTGCGTGCGTGCGTGCGTGCGTGCGTGCGTGCGTGTGTGTGTGTGTGTGTGTGTGTTTGGGAAGCTCCTCCAGGAGTCACAGCGGGTGTCTCTCAGTATGGGGATCCTGCTGATGAATAATGCAGCAGATCCCAGCATGGCCTCACTCATTTTCATGAGCTGAATGCAGACAGCAAACCAGCCATCATGTCCACTCGCATTTCACTCCAAACACTGTAAATCCCTGAGGGCCGGTCACACTACTCCTACAACACAACTGGCAGAGTGACTTTAACTAACCACCACACACACATAAACCAATGCACTTACTCACACAAATACCTCAGTCTATTACCCTGCGTGCGTAACACTTCAGATTACCGTCATCAATGAATAAATACACAGAAATAATTGAGTAACGCGATTTTAACATTCTAGTTACTACTATTAACTTACAAGAAACTCATGTTCATGAATAAGGTAACACTTTACAATACGGTTTATTAGTTAATGACCTTAGTTAACATGAACTAAGAATAAGCAATACTTCTTCAGCATTTATTAATCTTAGTTAATATTATTTTCAACATTTACTAATACATTATTAAAATCAAAGGTTGTGTTTGTTAGCATTAGTTAATGCACTGTGAACTAACATGATCAAACAATGAACAGCTGTATTTTTATTAACTAACTGTCACGGCTCCACCAGACCTGCACGCTCCCCCCGAGTACTGATTCACCACACCTGCACCTCGCATCTCACTTCCTATAAAACATTCACTTCCCCTTCACATCCTCGTCTGGTCTCGTCTATTGCTAGACACTCAGACTCTACCTCTACACTTACCTGATCTACTTACCCTCGATGCCCGTTCTCCGATTCTGTTCCCGTACTCCATCACCAGAGACACTCGCCTCCATCCAGCCTGTTCCGACCACCATCTGCAAAGGACATTACTAGTTACTCATCAGCTAAGTTCCATTCGCCATATCTTCAGTGTTGACTAACTTACCACTTACATCTGCTGGCCTCCGTGCTTCTGTTCAAAATAAACTCCTGTTATATACTGTAGCTACTCGCCTTTTTGACTCTTCACTATCCGTGACACTAACATTAACAAAGATTAATAAATACTGTAACAAATGTATTGCTCATTGTTAGTTCATGTTAGTTAATACATTAACTATTGTTAACTAATTAACCTTATTGTGAAGTGTTACCATGAATAATTATGTGGTAGTTTACTATTAGCTAATCAATAACTAAACATTTTTTTATACCTCAAAGAGAACGTCTCGGTTACGTATGTAACCCTCGTTCCCTGAGTAGGGAACGGAGACGTTACGTCGGATGACGACGAATGGGGTTTCGCTTAGAACACCTATCGACTTCGAGTATACAAAAACGAGCCAATGGCAAAGAAATGCCATGGGTCTGCGGAATTTGCATGACGTAACTCCGCCCCACCTCGTGGGTATAAAAGGACATGCAGTTATGTTTCTTCGCTGAGGAGCCAAGACTGAGCTCAGGCGATCCCCGCGGTACAGCGGAAGTGGCAGGAAGACGTAACGTCTCCGTTCCCTACTCAGGGAACGAGGGTTACATACGTAACCGAGACGTTCCCTTTCGTTGTCACTCCGAGTTACGTCGGATGACGACGAATGGGGTTATCAGTCTAATCACGCCACCTTCACAGCTGTCTTCCAGTGCCCTACGTAAATCTGAGCCCTTGTAAGACTTGTAAGGACGAAGGACTCCTATTTAACACAGGAATACCAAGGTACACTGGGAAGCATATCCCAAGTTAGAGGAAATATGCAATTAACACCAACCCAGAGAGGGGGGCATTTGAGAATACACATATGACCCGAAGGAAACATATGGAGAATACTGAGGTGTCCAGCCGCAGGTGGAATATTTCAACCTCATGGGTGGCAAGGTGGCTTGCCAAGGGAAAGACACATGCTCAGAGAGGCTTACAGTGGAAATACACGTGTGGGGGTAGCTCCGGGGAGGGACCATGCACACGGGAGGCACCTAGCCGACGCCCAGGCAATAGACACTGGCGCTAGCATCAGGGGTGCTGGAGGAACTCAGGGCTTGCGGAGAAGCTCACCTGAGGAGAATATCGCACGTATCCAGTCCGTGGAGTGGAATGGCGAGCAAGCGAAGACACCTGAGCGGGTCCAGTACTAGCTAGTTGAAGCGAGTTCATGAGAGGACACAGGCTCCACTCGGAGATTGTAGAATCTGGCGAATGTGTTAGGTGTCGCCCAGCCTGCAGCTCTGCAGATGTCTGTTAGCGAGGCGCCATGCGCTAGAGCCCAAGAGGATGCCACACTCCGGGTGGAGTGGGCAGTCACACCAAGGGGGCACGGTCGACCTTGCTGCTGGTATGCCAAAGCAATGGTGTCCACTATCCAGTGAGACAACCTCTGCTTGGAGAGAGCCTTTCCCTTCAGCTTCCCACCATAACAGACAAAGAGCTGGTCTGAGGTCCTGAAACACTGCGTCCTGTCTACATAGGCTCGGAGAGCGCGTACTGGACAGAGCAGTGCCAAGGCTGGGTCTGCCTCCTCCAAGGGCAGCGCTTGCAGGTTCACCACCTGGTCCCGGAAGGGAGTGGTAGGAACCTTGGCCACATATCCAAGCCGGGGTCTCAGGATCACGTGAGAGTAAGCCGGCCCGAATTCCAGGCACGCTTCGTCAACGGAGAATGCGTGGAGGTCCCCGACCCTCTTGAAAGAAGCCAATGCAACCAGGAGCGCTGTCTTCATTGACAGGAACTTAAGCTCCACTGATTGCAGAGGCTCAAAGGGAGCACTCTGCAGGGCAGTTAGAACCACTGCGAGGTCCCAAGAGGGAACGAGAGGAGAGCGAGGAGGATTCAGTCTCCTCGCTCCCCTCAAGAACCTGACGATCAGGTCGTGCTTCCCTAAAGATTTACCTTCCACCAAGTCATGGTGTGCGGCAATAGCTGCAACATAAACTTTGAGGGTGGAGGGAGACAGCCTTCGCTCCAACCCATCTTGAAGGAAGGAAAGCACAAGACTGACCGAACACCTCCGGGGGTCTTCGCGGCGAGAAGAGCACCAGTTGACGAATAGGTTCCACTTCAACGCATAGGCGTGTCTTGTAGATGGCGCTCTAGCGGAAGTGATGGTAGCCACCACCGCTGGTGGTAGGGTACTCAAACCTGCCTCGTCCCGTCCAGGAGCCACACGTGGAGGTTCCAAAGATCGGGACGAGGGTGCCATAGGGTGCCCCGTCCCTGAGAAAGGAGGTCCTTCCTCAGAAGAATTGGCCAAGGAGGTGCTGTCGCGAGGAGCACCAGTTCGGAGAACCAAGTCCGGGTGGGCCAGTACAGCGCAACCAGAAGGACCTGCTCCTCGTCCTCCTTGACCTTGCGCAAGACCTGCGCAAGAAGGCTCACTGGGGGAAATGCATATTTTCGGCCCCGCGGCCAGCTGTGCGCCAGAGCATTCGTGCCGAGCGTGCCCTCGGTCAGGGAATAATACTGGACGCAATGGGTCGAGTCGTGAGAGGCAAACAGATCTATCTGTGCGTCCCCGAACTGGTCCCAAATCAGCTGAACCGACTGGGGATGGAGTCGCCATTCTCCGGGGAGGGGCTGACGCCGTGAGAGCTCGTCTGCTGCACAGTTCAGGGCTCCGGGAATGTAAATGGCTCGAAGCGACCTCAGATGCTTCTGACTCCACAAGAGGAGGTGGCGAGCGAGTTGCGACATACGGCGGGAGCGTAGACAACCTTGATGGTTGATGTACGCTACAGTGGCGGTATTGTCTGATCGGACTAGTACGTGTTGACCCTTGAGCAGCGCCCGAAAGCAGTGCAGGGCAAGGCGTACTGCCAGCAACTCGAGGCAATTGACATGCCATAGGCGCTGGGGTCCTGTCCAGGAGCCCGCGGCAGCATATCCATTGCACATGGCGCCTCAGCCCGTGGTGGAGGCATCTGTTGAGACAACAACATGCCGGGAAACTCGTTCCAGGGGGACACCTGCCCTGAGAAAACTGAGGTTCGACCACGGGGTGAAGGTCTGATGGCAGGTCGGAGTAACTGATACTCGGAGCGTGCCTTGTTGCCATGCCCACCTCGGGACTCGGTCGCGAAGCCAAAGCTGAAGCGGTCTCATGAAGCAATCCGAGCGGCGTCACCGCGGCTGCAGACGCCATATGCCCCAGGAGCCTCTGAAAATATTTCAGTGGAACCGCACTCTTGCCCTGAATTTGTCTCAGACAAGTCAGCAGTGACTGCGCGCGCTCGCTTGTAAGCTGCGCGGACATGGCGACCGAGTTGATGTCCATACCGAGAAAAGAGATCCTCTGCACGGGGCAAAGTTTGCTCTTCTCCCAGTTGACCCGAAGGCCCAGACGAGCTAGGTGCCGGAGCACAAGGTCCCTGTGTTCGCAAACCTGGTCTCAAGAGTGAGCTAGGATAAGCCAGTCGTCGAGATAGTTCAGGATGCGAACCCCGTGAACCCGAAGGGGAACAAGGGCTGCCTCGACGACCTTCGTGAAGACGCGAGGAGACAGGGCTAGCCCGAAAGGGAGGACCGCGTACTGGTATGCCTGCCCCTCGAAAGCAAACCGGAGGAACGGTCTGTGACGAGGAAGAATGGAGACATGAAAGTAGGCGTCCTTCAGGTCGATCGCTGCAAACCAATCCTGGGGCCGAACACATTCGAAAATGCGTTTGGCGGTGAGCATCTTGAACGGCATCCTGTGAAGGGAGCGTTTCAGCACGCGCAAGTCCAGGATTGGTCGTAACCCACCGGTATTCTTGGGGACAATGAACTAAGGGCTATGGAAGCCGGACCTCATCTCGGCTGGAAGGACAGTCTCGATTGCACCCTTCGCCAGCAGGGTGGCAATCTCTGCTCTCATGATAGGGGCATTGCCACCGACCAGAGTGGAGCGGACTCCCCTGTAGCGGGGAGGAGACCGTGCGAACTGAATTGCATAGCCGAGCCGATGGTTCGCGCGACCCAGCGAAACAGACAGGGAAGCTCTAGGCAGGCTCCCAAGAACTGTGCCAGCGGAGTCAACGAACCATCGACGTCCCCTCGGTGGTGCAGCGAAGCGGAATGACCGGCCCAGAGGTGGACAGCATAACGGCCCAGAGTGGGGGCACGGTCATAACCGCACTCTGACAGAGGAGGCCAGGGAAGGACCAGCGTTCCGCGGGGGCCTGCTCTGCCAGGGGTCTGGCGACAGTGGGGGATGAGAGCGGTACGGTCCAGGGACGGCAGACACTGTCATCCGGCTCTGAGACAGAGGGGGACGAGGGGTGCACGGCTCGGAGGCGGCGCACCGTGTCGTCCAGAACTCTGTATGCTCAGAGACGAGAGAGTCAGTTCTTTCTGAATAAGGATTCTTCCCCAGCCCTCCACCGGGGAAAGGAGTGGCCCTGCCACCAACTCCTGGAAAGAACTGAGTCCCATCTCTGAGCAGCCCATCTCAAAAGTGCCGCTTAAGCCGGCGTTTAGCGGGGGCGGGGCTGGAGAGGGCTGAGGCATCCCCCCACGGCCTTCCAAAGCCAGCCCGGGTGAACGGGCGGGGTTGGAACCGTGGGAGGGCGCCTTCGGCGGTTGGCAGACTGAGGGACCTGAGCGGACGGTGGGGCCGTCGGCAGAATAACCTCAATCTGCTCCCGGGCGGTTGAGAACTGTTGGCAGAAGTACTCAACCGCACCGCCGAAGAGGCCGACCTGGGATATGGGGGTGTCGAGCAGACGAGTCCGCCGACATCCTGCACATCAGACCGGTCAGCCCCAGAGTGGTAAACATCACCTGACTCGGAGAGCGCACGGCCACCTTCGTCGCTCGGAGAGCAAGGTCAGCGGCGGTGCGCTTTTTGGTAGCTCATTAAAGAGCCTCGAGTCAGTCCCGCCCTCATGCATAACCATGAGCATCTGGGCCAGGTAGACCACAGAACGGTCAAGGGATGCAGTGAGGCGGCTGCCTGTCCTGTGGCACTATAGGATTTCGCCACAGATTAGTGTAGACGAAAAGAACTACAGGCTTCGGACGGGTGCTTAGGATTGCGCCGGGAAGCACTCTGAGGACACAGTAACATCGCAACAGAGCGTTCAACCGGGGGGACCCCAGTGTACCCATGGGTAGCGGCCCCGTTGAGGAGGGAAAGGCGGATGAGACCAACGAGCGGTCCTGAGAAGACACGGGGGTCTTTCAGGACGTCGAGATTTCATCATGCACGTCCGGGAAGAAAGATATTGGGGTTTGCCGTGGACGCGGGTCGGCGGCCTTACCCAAAAACCAATCGTCCCAGGAAAGCATGGCCGTCATCTCCGGATCAGACTCAGGCACAGCATAGCACACCAGAAGGCGGCAGCTGTGACGAGTCGTCACTTCCAGAAGAATAAAGCCCACCTAGTGATGCTGCTACAGACATAGCACCATCCTCTGTAGCTTTCAAATGAAAACACACGGGCCACCCGAAGATAGACTCGTGGAATCACCTGATCGCTAGCGGGCACCGTCATTGAAGAGGGGGGCTGGGGTCACGGACACAGAGTCGGCGCCTTGTTCCAGACCATCACCCTCAGGTCACCCTGGCTACCAGCCGAAAATCGGGGTGTGGATGAGGGGACTCTCACTCTTGCGAGTTCACCGAGTCTCGACCTAAATGACGCGATGATCATGTTCCCACAGAGAGAACATGAATCACCCACGAGCGCTGTACAAGCATGATCAAAGCCCTAACACACTAGACAGCGCTCGTGCCCATCAGAGTCCGATACCAATCTGCCGCAACCACTTTTTTTTTTTTTTTTAAATGCACGGGCGAGCCGTCTTTAAAAAGACGTGCCGCGTGCGAGCTCTTTTGTGAGAGGAGAAAAAAACTCTGCGATGTTGAAGCGAGCGGGGAGAACACACTCACTGACAGATCACTGCACAGATCAGCAGGCAATTTGAACTCGCTGCAGATCGCCGTCACACCAACACCGGAGAGAATGGCTCGTCTCGTAGAGCGAAGTCATAAATGGCTGTGGAGTGAAGAGATACTCTTGGCTCCGAAGCGAAAACATAACTGCATGTTGCCGGCGTCCTCCTTTTATACCCACGAGGTGGGGCGGAGTTACGTCATGCAAATTCCGCAGACCCATGGCATTTCTTTGCCATTGGCTTCTTATTGTATACTCGAAGTCGATAGGTGTTCTAAGCGAAACCCCATTCGTCGTCATCCGACGTAACTCGGAGTGACAACGAAAGGGAACTACTATATACAGGTCCATAATTAATGAGAGTAATCCACAATGTGTAATTAATTCTACAGTAAAGATCATGGTAAGCCACTAGTACTGACTCAAGTTTTACCAAATCTAAATACACCGGCATACAATTTACTGACTGTTTTGTCATTTTCAACACATTCCTACTGACGCTTCCAAATCTGTCTAAACCTCTTCTGTTAGAAAGATAATCTTATCTTAGTGACAAATAAGCAGAATTTGCAAGAAAAATGTAGAATACATCACATTAAAACAATTCGCGAGACATGAAATGAATGTAATGGCCATCCGCACTGTTGAGCCCTGAGAAGCATAAAAGATATTCAAGAAATACTCGTGTCATTTGAGTTCCTGTATTAGTCAATATCTGTCGTGTTTAGTTGCTAAAGTAATCAACTTTCTAATCTGAGAAAGAAAACAGAAGGTCAAAGCATGATCTCCGGACACCTGGTGTGGTCACTGTATCTGTTATATGTCAATATGTCTGATCTGAGGTCAGGATTGATTCAGGACTGAAAACAGTTCATTTTCTGCTGCTGTACTATTTATATTATCTGTCTTTTGTCAGGACCGTCTGTACTTTGTGATGGAGTACATTAACGGTGGAGATCTGATGTATCACATCCAGCAAGTGGGCAAGTTTAAGGAGCCGCAAGCCGTGTAAGACATGCACTATCAATCAATACACACGAGTACAGACTAATGATGAGTTCATTAATCAAGCCACACACACTGTTTTAGGTGTGATTGAACATGCTGGGGTGTCCAACAGTGTTTGTATGGATATGTTTGCAGTGTAATATTAGCTTAATTCATGCTAAGTGGTGCCTATAATGTAATATACAGCTAAATTAAAAATTATCTGAAGACATATGTAGCTATAAAAAAAGAGTAGTATGCTATATTGTTGCTTGACCATGTACACATGTATAATTCAGCAAGTGGCACTATTTGTATGATTATTTTGCATTTATAATTAAAATGAATGTGAGAAACACTTGAAGTGTCCTTATGCTATTTTAAAGGTTCATCGTTTTGTTTTGGAGGTCTCCTACTAAATGTTTACATTTAAAATAAACATTTTTACAGTAAACTTTTGCACAAAAAATTTAAAACAAGCTCACCTTATTTTCTTAAAGTTATTCCAACTTTATTTGTTCAAATATCCAAATTTGTCAAGCTGAAAAAATACTTAATATTCTAAGTAAATACAACTTAACTGAGTCAATGAAAAAAGATAAACTCAAAAAGTCAAGCTCTTTTTTACATTAAATATTGATTTGCTTTAGATTCTTTAAATCTGAATAAATTAAATGCAGTGCAACAAATACTACCATGTTAAAAACATCACTTAAACAATATATTTTTGTCACATTAGATTTTTTTTTTTTTACATTTTAGGCGATTTTGTATGGAAATGTGCTTAAAAAATGTCACAATGTGAAAATACATACAGTATAAAAGACTGTCAGCATGTTCATATTTCTAATGCCACGCACAGAAAGTTCTAAACATTTGCGCAATGAATAAATCTGCAAACATATAATGAGGAAACTTATGATGCCTGTGTTCATAAAAGAACTGCTCCTGAAATAGAGCTGTTCATATTGGTGTTGTAATGTATGTCTGCGCTCACAACATCTTTTCGCCTGGTCAACAGAGGGGACAAATTACTCCTGGAATAATCAACGCTTGAACAAAGGCACATTTATTTTCCTTTGCTTCTTGTAAGGACTGTGACACCAGACTGAGAATTACACACACAAAAAAAAACGTTTTGAACGTATGATGCTGACTAATCTACACTGTGGTGTGTTGACAGATTCTATGCAGCAGAGATTGCTGTGGGACTGTTCTTTCTTCATAGGAAGGGAATTGTTTACAGGTGAGTGGATTTACAGTATCTTTACTGTAAAGATACTGTTGTGTAAGCGGCCCCTAAGTTAATAACTAACTTTAGCTATCTTTAGCTGGACAATAACTTTATCCTAGAGCTGCTGTAAAGCCTAAACAATCTGTTACTGTAATTTCTATTATTACTGTAAAGCTGCTTTGAAACAATCCATACTGTTAAAAGCGCTTTATAAATGAAGGTGACTTGACTACATAGTCATTTCCTCACATCGAATTGAGGACCACAGTAGATCTCATACAGTAGATGTAGTCACACCTTGTCGGTGTGTCACCATCAGTGGAAAACACACTTGATTGGAGCAGATGTGATTCTTCACATGATCAAATTAGATTTGCCTAGAACGGAGCCAATAACAGCTGAGACGGTGTCAAGACAGTGCTATTAAAATCCCATTTACAGCTGTTTCAGCAGGGAAAAGAGAAAAGCAGAGAAAGACCCTCAGTTTATTCACCATATAATTGCAGTAAATTCAGGACAAAGATGCACTGACATTTACGGAATATTTCAAGACCCCATGAAATTACAGGCCCTGTTTACACCTGGTATTATAGCAACACTAAAGAAGATTTTTTTACCTTAAAATAATGTTTCCAAAATCGTTTCAGTGGTTCAAGTCGAAACAGGGTGAAAGGCACTTCTGCTTTCGCTTCGCGGTCCTATATCTGCTATAACCACACTATGTAAGTTTGCCGGATCGGGTCGCGTTTCTGTAGTCCGATAAGAAAACTACAAATTTGACTTGTTTTACGGCAAGCGTTACAATTGGACATTGTTCACTCTAAAGCCGGTGCTGGATAAACTTGCGATAGTAGGCTGGGGTAGGCTAAATAATTTACGACAGCGGTAATGGACAATTCCGCTTCCAACCTGTAGGGGGAGCGCAGAGGAAAAGTTCTTTAGTTCTTTAAGATGTGTTTTGGTCAATCAGATCACAAGTAGATGAGGGAGACGCATACACGTTTACACCTCGTGTTTTAATCTGGCTCTTTTGTCCACTTTCAACCACTTCTGTCCTGTTCCCTTTGGAAAGGGACCTCGCACTGCGTCCCCTCTTGGGTGCTATGGGGAATGCCCCTGGCATCACCAGTGTCTGAAGCATGAGTCTAAATACAACAATGAGCTTGACATTGGCAGACGGCAACCAATGGCGTTACCACTGGTGTGACCGTGAGTATAACAGGCACCTGTGAAATACGTAATCCTCTTTCTTGTCTTCAGGAGACCGTCTGTTGTCAGAGCGTGTGTCTAAATAGGCAAACTATAGCCACTATAGCCACTAGCACTATGAATCTTAGGAAGTGTGTTCATCCTTGTCAGGATATAGGATATATGCTGTATAATACATCCTATATCCTGTAGGATACAGGATATAGGATATATGTCAGTATAGGATATCCTATACTATAGTAATCCAGACGAGCAGCACAAATGTGTTCTAAACGTCTTCTTCTGACCCCAATATAGGATCGCAAAGCCAGGAGAAACATTTGAAGAAAGACGATGTAGTCCGCCATTGTAATTGTTATGCTTGATGTTGGCGAAAGCTAAGACGTATGGAAATGTACACAGTGACGTAACGATGTCGTTCACTGGGCTCTCTAGTCAGTGGAAAAACAAACAGGTTCTGAGAAGGTTCGCAAGTTTAACCAACTTTGAACCAGCACCAGTTCCGAACCAGTTATTTTTTGGTGGAAAAGGGGTATCTGAGGCTCCTTGGCTGTTGCTTAGGTCTGGAGTGTTGCTAGGCTTCTTCTCATTATGAAAATCGTCCTGTGAGCCCCCTTGCTTTAAATATAATTTCAATAAAATTTACATATGAAGTTTACGACTGAAAACATACGGAGAGCAGCAGCTTTCGTTTCACAGTGAGTGTGTGTTAGAAATCAGGAATGGTATGAGAATATTGTGCTTGATAGGTTTTTCATCTTCAAACCAAACTTGGGTCTTCACCAGAAAGTTTAAATCCTGTCTGCGTGCTTTACATAATGTTCATGCATTACGTCTGTAGATTGTACGGTCTTTTGTGTGCTGCTTTTTTACACATATTTGAGCACATAAGCATTTAAACTATGAAAGCAATCCGGTCTAATGTGTTTTCAACTCCTTCTGGAAGTGGTCTAACGTGGACAAGCTCAAAGCGCTTTTAACCCCGTTTACACCTGTATTTAGCGTCGTCCACTTGTGATCCGATCGATCAAAACGTATCTTCACTGTAAAAAATTTACTGTAAAATTTACAGCAACTTACTGGCAATTTTGGTGGCCAGTAAGCCTGTAAATTTTACAAGATTACCGTAAATTATAAACTGCAATTAACTGTAAAAAATACAGCACACCTGTAAAAGCAGAAAACAAGAGCAGCTGTGAATTTACAGTTCTTTATTGTATTATTTAAAGTATGATTATTTGATAACTTGAGGAAACCGATTATCTTAAATTGGTCAATTGGCTTTATGCACAGCTTCACTACTTCCTGAACTTCAGCCAGCCCTTTGTTTCCTGTCTGCCATTATTGGACAAACTGATTAATCCAGGTGTGCCTGATTATTGTTACTGAGGCCAGGCACACCTGGATTAATCAGTTTGTCCAATAATGGCAGACAGGAAACAAAGGGCTGGATGAAGTTCAGGAAGTAGTGAAGCTGTGCATATAGCCAATTGACATTTCATATTTATACTGTGATTTTATTTCATTTGAGTCCACTAAAGAAATAAAATTAATTTAAATGAGTTAACAAACCATCTATTTAACTCAATCCTCTTGCAGATAATTGTTAGTTAATAACAGCATACATCTGAATTGACGAACTTAACAAAAAGACCCACTAAACAACATGATGTCCAAAAGACGTCTTTTCAACGTCTTTGTCACAAAAAACGGACGTTGAAAAGACGTCCACTGAGGAGCCAGAATGAAAGTTTTTATTATGTCTTTTTTTGACGTGTTCTGGACGTCCGATATAGACGTTCATGGACCCTCTTCGTACAAGGTTAAAAACTAGTTGAAATGTGGCCATTGTGGACATATTTTCAACATCATTTATGGTCTCATTTAGACAATTTATACTGTTTCTGGACCAAATAAACACTCAGGATGCATTAAATTAAAACTCATGTTTATTTCAATGTAATTTCCTTACATCGTTTAGATGAGGTTTAGATGTTGATGTTTCATTTTAAGTCACCATTGTGGTGATCAGTGTGTGCTTTAGTTGGGCTCTTGGTCCAAGTTCTTCCTACTTCAGCTTTTCTTTGGTTGTTGTAACTGTGTGTTTGTATAACACCACTGTTGTGGCAGAGAAAGACAAAAAAAAAGTAAGATCGGCTGTCATCAGCTCCATGTTGATGATGACAAAATCACAAAGTGAGCATTTAATGTTGTGTTTAGACTTTTGTCTTTATATCTGGCATTAATAACCACTAATCTTGGGGAACTGTATTATGTGGACCAGTACCATTAAAATATCATTTATTTGAAGGTGGATAAAAAAAAGCATGTTTGCACAATGTTTTGAGAAAGTGTGTCATATAGTCACACACAGACATCAAGATTTTGCATCATCAACATGGAGCAGATGACAGCCAATTGTACTTTTTCTTGTCTTTCTCTGACACAACAGAGGTGTTATAAAAACACACAGTTACAACAGCCAAAGAAAAGCTAAATTAAGAAAAACTGGGACCAAGAGCCCAACTAAAGCAAAAACTGATCACCACAATGGTGACTTAAAATGAAACATCAACATCTAAACCTCATCTAAACAATGTAAGGAAATTACATAAAAATAATTTAATGCATCCTGAGTGTTTGTTTGGTCCAGAAACAGTATAAATTGTCTAAATGAGACCATAAATGATGTTGAAAATATGTCCACAATGGCCAGATTTGAACTAGTTTTTAACCTTGTACGAAGAGGGTCCATGAACGTCCATATCGGACGTCCAGAACACGTCAAAAAAAGACATCATATAAACTTTCATTCTGGCTCCTCAGTGGATGTCTTTTCAACGTCCAACTTTTGGGACAAAGAAGTTGAAAAGACGTCTTATGGACATCATTTTGCTTAGTGGGGATCATCAATACATCAGCAACTACAGTCACTGCCTTTAAGTAAAGCAACACACAGTATAACATCAGTGTTTCTCTGCTCCTCCTGAACTGAAGCACAGGCTCTACTCTTCAACACAATGGTGACACACAAAACTCAACAGAAACACTTTAAATCCCAACAGAACATTAAACACTAGCAGATCTCCACTATATCATTATGTGCAAATACACATAAAATCACACTTCATTTCAGCATTTACTCTCCTGAGCAGTCATTCATATAAATATATATTCACATTTCACATTTATTGCACAGAAAATAACTTATTTTGTTTAGTAAATTTGACTTAGATTGTATAGTAAACTACTGACTTCCAGCCACAGCCATATATTTAATTAACTGAAAAGAAAAGAGGACATATCTAAGTACATATCTAAAGATCTTAGCAGAGGAGGAGTAAATAACTCATTACCAGCCTCACTTGTCAAGGTCTTTGTGAGAATTAACTGAGGTTCAGATGTTGATGATTTATGGTTTAGTTTGTAGGCACCATGATGGTAAGTGTTGGCTTTAGTTGGTCTATTACCCTTGACATTGCAACATTAGTTTTTCTCTGGCTGCTTCACCTGTATGTTTATAAGGCACAATAAATATAGCAATAAAGTCAAGAGAAAAGAAATCTGGTGACTATGGCTGTAAATTGATTATGTAAACAGTAGAATTTACAGATCAGTCGCACCTCATTTTACCCAGAGCTTAAGGTCTTCTCAGTCATATGGTTCTTTTCATATAATTGACTAACATAGTGATTTTCCATAAGGCAATATAGCAGCATTATCATCTGAATGATTTTAAAACCAACATGTTATTAAGTCACACACAGACATCAACAATCAGCGTATGAATCTCAACAATGGTGACACTCAAATGAAAAGCTTCATGTTGCAGTGCATGCTGGGTATCACCTTAATACAGAACTCCCAGCATGCATAAATTATGCAGCTGAATTGTCTTATTTTCTTTTCTTCTCACCATGTGCTTTTATTTTTGTTGTTATTTTTTTATGTGACTTTTTAGTAGCTTGATTTGTGATGTTCAGAGTTGATCTGTTTATCTAGATTATGTTTGTCACCATAGTTGAGGTTCATATGCTGATTCTTGATACACGTGTGTTCCAGTTGCTTGAAAGGTTTTGTGAATCTTATATATGTCAAACACAAAATATCTGATATATTCACAACTGAACATCATCATGCTGTAGAATCACACGACTATTACAAACAGTAAGGTGAAATCCATTACAGCCTCAATTTCATAATCAAAGAAATGATTGTTATTGCCAAAACAAATTTGTATTATAAAGACATGGTTATAGTAGTAAATAGTAGTAAGTAGTAAAACTAAAGTTCAACCTATCAAGAGTCAAAGACCCCAACTAAAGTAAACACTAATCACAATCATGGTAACCTCAAATGAAATATTTTCAATAAATCATCAACATCTAACCCTCAGCTATTCCTCAGTAAGTCTGATTATGACAGAAATAAAGTGAGTCTGGTCAGTAATAAGTGAAGCTGGTAATGCTGTTTGTGGAGTTGTTCAATCCTCCTCTGAGATCTTCACAGATTTAATGTCTTCTTTGTGGATATGAAAGAAGATTTTGTCTTCAGTGGATTTCATCTAAGACTCTGTCTGAAGTCAGTTGTTTCCTGAAAAATCTCACAGTCAAATGTACTGAACAAAACAGTAAAATTAAGTGAATTACTTTATGTGATTTAATGTGTTTTTGCACATAATGATATAGTGGAGATCTGTTAGTGTTTAATGTTCTGTTGGGATTTAAAGTGTTTCTGTTGTTTTGTGTGTCACCATTGTGTTGAAGAGTAGAGCCTGTGCTTCAGTTCAGGAGGAGCAGAAAAACACAGAGATTAAGATGAATGTTGCTTTATTTAAGTCAAGTCAAGTCAAGTCAAGTCAAGTGTATTTATATAGCGCTTTTCACAATATAAATTGCATCAAAGCAGCTTCACAATATCAATCAAATAACATAATGTTTGTTTCTTAGTGAAAAAACATCCACGTTTGGTAGGGCTGATCAATGGTATTAATGCTTGGCTAATTATTTTGAATATCCCCAACTGAACAAGCCAAAGGCAACAGTGGCAAGGAACCGAAAAACTCCATCAAGTGACCTACTTGTGTCCTAAAACTCCATCAGGTGACCTAATGGAGAAAAAAAAAACCTTGGGAGAACCCAGGCTCAGTCGGGGGCCAGTTCTCCTCTGGCGTTTATGAACTAGAGGCCGGATTTACAGTAACTGTAAATTTGATACAGAATTTTGTTTTATTTTATCACTTTTTAATTTAAAAGCAGTGATTGTGTATTTGCTGATGCATTAAAGTTATACAACTCTTTCATGTGTGCTGTTGTTGTCTAGTAGGATTAAGGTATGTTTCTAGTTAACTCATAAAGTCTTTTTCTTAGTAGACTCAAATTAAATTACTTTGTGGTATAACTACTTAATGGCAAATTTCCTCAAATGAAATGAGTTGTCTCAGGTTTTAATTCAATTCATTATTAATATCAGTAACATACTGTATATAATACAGTAAAGAACTGTAAATTCACAGCTGGTCTTGTTTTGCTGTTTTTACAGGTGTGCTGGATTTTTTAAAGTATAATTGTAGTCTATGATTTACAGTACTCTTGTAAAATTTACAGGCTTACTGGCAACCAAAATTGCCAGAAAGTTGCTGTAATATTTACAGCACTTTGTTACAGTGCAGGTGTAAAGAGGTATGTTTGCTTTTAGTCAATGTCTGTCGGTGTACACCTCAAGGTTGATGCCAGCAACAAGCTTTAATGAACTGTAATTCACTTATGTTGGAAGTCTAAAGGGCAAGACATTTGGAGGTTTAAAATAAGTCATATTTTTTATTAAAATATGAATTCTTCAATAAAATTTTTGAATTGCTTAAATTGTTTTAAACTGTCAGCTGTTATTTGCGATAGCTAACACATCCTAGAGGAATGCTAGATGAATATGATGAAATTTATTGACATCATGACGTGTGGAGAACTCATCTGTGTGCAAATAGAAGCTCAAGTGTCATTGAAAACACACATTACTTGAGGTCCGAAACGCCCAAGAATTGCAGTATGTATTATTCCTGTCAAGAGAATGAGTCACTCTGTGAGGAAAGGGGGGTGTAAGAAAGGTTTATCTGCAGGGCTGTCTCGCTCGCTGTCCCCGTCCCTGCAGGGCTTCAGCGCTCAGCTCGCATTAATCATGCCCTCTGATGATGAAGGCTGAGGTGACCTCGCTCACTGCCCTCGCACACACAGCTGAACACCACACTCCCAACTGTCCGCTGAAACAGCCGCCATCTGAGGGGACTTTCATACACCTCATCTATAACCGTTGCGTCGTACAAAACAGGCCCTGAAAGAGGCGTACGCCACTTCTGATGCATACGTTGTGATTTATAAAAACAAAATTGATGGGAGAATTTGCGCACCTGTATGCAAACTCTGAATATATATATATATATATTCACTCTGATACATACACTTGCAATGCACCGTATTCTGGTGTGGTGGAAAACAATACAATAAATTCACTTAATGTTAAAAATAAATAGAAATATTTGATGTGGATGCGATGCTTTGAACACTTTCTGTGGCATGCTGTGTTTTAATGTTTTAACTACAGCGAGGATTGCTTAGCAAACGATAATAGCAGAACTCATGGTCTGAGGAAATATTTTCGTGCAAATAATGATTTAATGTTTCCATTAAAAATATAAAGCAATTAAAAATATTATTTGGCCGGTGAAAAAAAGATTGAGAATGAAATGTATTTGATTTATTTATTCGAAGACAAGGCAAGGATAGGCAACTAAATGATTTTTAGCAATGTAATGTGACGGCACATTCATATCTCATATTTTCCTAATGTCGTGTACCGTTGAACGTGATATCACGTGGATGAAAATGCACATGCAAATGATATGCAGATGAGGATATGCATAGTAAAATGAGGCATTGTAAGCTCCATATATGGGTATTTCGGGGTGGAGATGTATGTGCGCACAATCTTCCGCTGACTGAGTTTATAAAGGGAATTTTCTGAGTCTGATTTAATATTTTTATTTTAATATTTTTGGCATACGCCATATTTGGCTTTCGGGCGCATGTACACGTTTAGTAAGGACCTTACGCACAGTTTTATAAATGAGAGCCCTGGTTTGTTTATTCTGTCCTCAGAGATCTGAAGTTGGATAACGTGATGTTGGACGCCGAGGGCCACATTAAGATCGCAGACTTCGGCATGTGTAAGGAAAACATGTATGAGGGCATGACGACGCGCACCTTCTGCGGGACGCCGGATTACATCGCCCCGGAGGTGAGAGCTGCATTAATACACTAGTTCTTCCATTAAATAAACCTTTTTTACTCATCCTTAGTGGTGTAGTCACGATATATCGCCATACAAAAATGCAACAATATGTATCATAGATAGTGAGAATATGTATTGTGTATAGTTCGCCCGGAATAACAATTACTGTGTGAGAAAAAATTCAAGTTTTAGTGTCAGTATTACATTAAACTGCTATATATAATGTTGAATATAATGTATAATAATGCAATGGGGGAATATTTGTGTAAAAAGTGGCCTACATTATTTTAAATATATCTAGTCAGTGAAAGAGTGCAAGAATATTCATCTAAAATAATTCTGTGTTTTCAGCTTCAGAATCATGAATATGTTTATTCTGGTGTCTCTATTGTCCTGTGCTTTGGGTTTCCAGCACCAAGTCCAAGCCTATTCATTCACACACACAATAATACCAAATTTTGCATTTTAATCAACAGTTTATTTTTTGCCAACTTTTTACTAAATATCTTGGAGTATCGCAATAATATCGTATCGTGAGTTGAGTATCGCGATATGTGTCGAATCGTGACCTGAGGGTTTCGTTACACCGCTACTCATCATGCGTCATGGCACCCCAGACATGTATGACTTTCTTTCTTCTGTGGAAAACAAAAGGAGGTTTTTCTTGGCTGTTCATCAATATAATGAAAGTCAATGAGGAGTGAAGTTGTCAAACTCCAGCTCAAGAGTGAGTGATAGCAGAGATCTTGAGTCTTTTAATGGGTCAGGGCTGAGACTTGCTGAAAACCAGTGACCCGGAGCCGGTTGTGATGCGTCTGTCGTATTCACTACAACCTGAGGCCTTGCTGACCTCTCAACCTCATAAACACACAACTCTTAAAACATTAGACAACACAGGCTCGCTGGAAAAATCTGCCTGTGTTGACGTTTCTGTAAAAATGAAAAAAAAAAAAAAAAAAATTGCCAGTTTTTGTTGCTAAATCTTTTATTTCGTGTGTGTATGTGTGTGTGTGTTACATACATGGCCACGTCATTTACTAATAGCCGCATTTTAAAAAGCTCTCTTTTGCAAAAGCCCACAGTGATATTGACCTGGAGATTAGTGCTGTGACATTTCCACTGTGGCAGCTTGACATTGTGTGTGTGTGTGTGTGTGTGTGTGTGTGTGTGTGTGTGTGTGTGTGTGTGTGTGTGTGTGTGTGTGTGTGTGTGTGTGTGTGTGTGTGTGTGTGTGTGTGTGTGTGTGTGTGTGTGTGTGTGCGTGCGCGTGTGTGTGTGTGCGTGTGTGCGTATGTGTGTGTGTGTGTGTGTACCTACTTAACTATATTTTGGGGACAAATACCCAGAAGTGACCAAAACCTGACAAAATCTCCAAAAAACTCCCTTTAGGGACGTCCTCATTTGTAAATCCGGTTTAAAAATAAAGTAATAAATGGTTTTTTAAATATGTAAAATTGCAGAATGTCTCCTGTGATGGGTAGGTTTAGGGATAGGGGCAGTGTTAGGGGACAAAATATACAGTTTGTACAGTATAAAAATATAAAAACCATTACGTCTATGGAATGTCCCCATTTAGATAGCTAAGTAAACGTGTGTGTGTGTGATGGGTAGGGTTAGTCTATATGGAGAGAAAATACAGTTTGTTTAAAAACCCATTGTATAAAACCCATTACATCAATGGAGAGTCCCCACATAGAACCAGACGTGTGTGTGTGTGCGTGCGTGCATGCATGCACGTGTGTGTGTGTGTGTGTGTGTGTGTGTGTGTGATTTGAGCAAACTTTCATCTCTTTATGTTGCACATAGCTGACTCTTTCAGTCATATCGAGCTCAGTCTGACTGATTGAGGTTTTTACATGATGCTTTTCAGTCTCATTGAGCCATCGATCCAAATATAAATGAGCTACCATAAACTACTCACTTTAACTCACACATTGATATTCAGAGCCCATGAGGAAAAGCTCTATAGGTCAAATACAATAATACAGATGTAGAATAATGCTAAGGTTTAACACACTGCCCGTGTGTCTTCACGGCCCAGAGCACTCTCTGTGACTGCAAACTGCAGCACGTGTGTGTTCTGACACACTCGCTTACTCAGACCCGCAGACAGTCACACACAGCCTTCATGTTACTGCAGATGGGATTGTATTTTTAGAAACACAATGACGTTTTTTATTTTTGGGATAAACATTTAAAAATAGTATTGTGGTGCAATGATAATGTCATGTCCCAGACAGCAACATAGTGTCGGCCCAGATCCGGCCTACATCCGGCTTACATCTGGCACACATCCGGTACACATCCGGCTCACATCCGGCTCACATCCAGTCCACATCCAGCTCACATCCGGTACACATCCAGCACACATCCGGTAAACATCCAGTCCACATCCAGCACACATCCGGCACACATCCGGCTCACATCCGGTATACATCCAGTCCACATCCGGTAAACATCCAGTCCACATCCAGCACACATCCGGCACACATCCGGCTCACATCCGGTACACATCCAGTCCACATCCAGCACACATCCGGTACACATCAAGTCCAGATCCGGCACACATCCGGTACACATCCAGTCCACATCCAGCACACATCCGGTACACATCCGACTCACATCCGGTACACATGGATTCCACACGGCCCAGATGTGGGCCGGATTTGGGCCAACACTATGTTGCTGTCTGGGATGGTAAAGGCCCGTTCACACCAAGAATGATAACTATAACGATAACTATATTTGCGTCCACACCAACAAACGATAATGGTCTGTTTATTCTAAGCTCACGTGTTGCGGTTTCAAAGTGTGTACAACGTCATTGAACATGTTTTTGCTGTTCTTGTTGCATTTAAGTCAAGTCAAGTTATCTTCATTTATATAGCGCCTTTAACAATGTAGATTGTTTCAAAGCAGCTTTACAGAGGCAAACATAATTTAAGGTAACAGAGATTGTTTTGGCTTTATAGCAGTTCTTGAATAATGTTACTTTCCAGCTAGTTGGATTGATTCACTTCCGTTGAAATTATCATTTGTTATTGAATTAGGTGCCGCTAAGACGACGGTGTTCTCTCTGAACAGACTTTAAACTGAACCTGTGATAAACGCTGATGGCGTTCACATGCGCATTAACAATTGATTCAATAGTTATATTCGTTTGAATATATGTGCGCAGGTTTGTAATTTCCCTACAAACCATGCCTAAACAAACTACTTGTCTTGCCTATACATTTGATAAAGAATTTTGTTTTATTTTATCACTTCGGGGTGGGTACGCAAACCGGAATCACAACGTTTTATCTGTAGAGTGGGAAAGGGATCCTCCATAGGGAGAGGCTAGTTGGCACTTCAGCACTGAGTTGTCATCAGGTCCAGGCAAAGCTCCTAGTCAGATCTGGATACGGCCTGGATCCGGTCGGCTGCGGGAAAACCTCGGGATAAACAAAGACACTAAAATTAGCGTAGATGCCATTCTTCTTATGATGATGTAACAAGTACATCAGGATTTAAGGGAAGTGTTCCCAGTTCCGGCTGACCTAATCTATGCAGCCTAACATTGAATTATAGAGGTCTATAATATATTATGTGAATGCTAGGCCAAAGAGATGTGCTTTTAGTCTAGCTTTGAACTGACAGAGTGTGTCTGCTTCCCGGACAATGGTAGGAAGACTGTTCCAAAGTTTTGGTGCTAAATAGGAAAAGGATCTACCGCCCGCAGTCGATTTTGATATTCTAGGTATTATCAACTGGCCCGAATTTTGAGATCGCAATAGACGTGAAGGACTATAATGCGTTAAGAGCTCGCTCAAGTACTGCGGAGCTAAACCATTTAGTGCTTTGTAAGTAATCAACAATATTTTTAAATTTATACAATGTTTAATAGGAGCCAATGCAGTGTTGACAGAACCGGGCTAATATGGTCATATTTCCTGGTTCTAGTAAGAACTCGAGCTGCAGCGTTTTGGACCAGCTGTAGTTTATTTATTAAGCGTGCAGGGCAACCACCCAGTAGAGCATTACAATAATCTAGTCTTAATGTCATGAAAGCATGAACTAATTGTTCCGCATTTGTTAATGAGAGCATATGTCGTAATTTAGATATATTTTTAAGATGGAAAATGCGATTTTACAGATACTAGACACGTGACTTTCAAATGAAAGATTGCTATCAAAGAGCACACCCAGGTTCCTAACCGACGACGAAGACTTAACAGAGCAGCCATCAAGTGTTAGACACAATGATATTTACACAATGGTAACTTGGGGTGGTAACTTAACAAATAATTTACCAAATTCAAATCCATGGTACTTCAAATACAAAAATTAAAGTACTTTCTATTCTTTGCGCTCATTGTGTTGTCACACAAACTTTATTGGACATGCTGACTTTCGACGAATGATAATGAAGAATCAATCAGATATATTGACCCTTCTGTTCTAAAAACAATGGTAGATCAATGGTTTAGATTTACTGTTGGAAACAGGAGCTGGAGAAGACGTGATCGACATCGACGCTCAGCTGCACGCTTTCTGATATTTTAGTGACACTCGAGAGATGATGTGGAAAAAGAGCGGGAAATGACATGAGACAGATGTAAAGTCGCTTGCATGACAACCACAGCTCAATATGTTGGTGATGCATAAAAAAACCAAAAAAACAACTACTACCCAGACCGCAACATCGTGTTGGCCCACATCAGGCACCAATTAGTTCTCTATTTGTGGAAAGTGACACAATTACACACTCATTTCCAAAGCACACATGAAGAGGACGAGTGTGACATAAAACATACAGTCTCTATGCTTAACAAAGCCCTCATTAACTTCCCCTGTGATTATACACACTCTTTAGTGTGTGTGTGTGTGCTGAATATGTGGGTGGAAATGGACTGGTGAAGGGAGAAAAAGCAATTATTATACAGCGAATGGTAAAAAATAGCCTCTTGAGCAGTGATAAAACATGCAGTGCTCTTGACGAATGAATGGAGATTGAATAGTGTTCCCCGTGAGAGCTGAATGAATGACTGAACAGAAATGACACGCGTTTATTTCCTCTTCCTCCGCAGATAATCGCCTATCAGCCGTACGGTAAATCGGTGGACTGGTGGGCGTACGGCGTGCTCCTCTACGAGATGCTGGCTGGGCAGGTACGGACACATGCAGACGTGTTCTTGCCAATCATTTAGTGAATACTTGTGATTGCAGTCCTGCTGTGATCAGACGCCGCCGCTGAAAAGACTAGCGGTAAAACACACGGTCTCCGAGCAACAGAGAAACAGTTGAGGCTTCTGATGGAACAAGAATTGCATTTTCATGCTACATGTTTGTTTTCCGTGTTTAATACACATTAACCCTTAAATGCATACCTCGACCCAGGATGCTTTCACTACCTTCTCCTTCATTGTTTTATTAAAGTTAGACTTCAATTCAATTTAATTCAACAACAAAAAAAACGGTCCTCACAGAAATTTTTTCATGATAGAATTAAAAAATATACATAACTGAAAAATATGTATATATTTAAGCATCACTTTTCTCACTTTCTTTATTCATAAAAGAAAAACTGGAAACACTTTACAATAAGGTTCATTGGTTAACTTCCTTAGTTTATATGAACTAACAATGAACAATACTTCTACATCATTTAATAACCTTAGCTGATGTTAATTTTAACATTTACTAATACTAAATCAAATTTGTATTTGTTACCATTAGTTAATGCACTGCGAACTAACATGAACAAACAATGAACAGCTGTATTTTTATTAACTAACATTAGCAAAGATTAGTAAATACTGTAACAAATGTTTTGCTCATTGTTAATTCATGTTGGTTAATACAAAAAACAGTAAGTATAATCAAACTTGAAATGTCTCAGCGATTTACTGAGCAAGAACTGAACGCTATCAAATATTAGTGTCACTGGTGGAGGATCTGGTGAAGAAGCTGTCAGAGATCAGAATATTGATTTTGATATTAATATTTTCCATATTTCCTGGCTTCCATATTCCCATGTGCATTTTTGTAGTCAATTAGTAGTTTTTCTCATGATTGTCTGCATGTGTGTTGTTAGCGCATTACCCCTTGTGTTTCTTTTGTTGCTTTGTCATTTGTGGCTTGTAATGGTTCTGTTTCTTTATTCCTTGTGTTTCTCGTTAATATTATTTTTTTACTTTATTAATAACCCTGCACTTAGATCCCCGCCTCTGCCTGCTTTCTCCTGCTACCGCTCATTACAGAAAGTCTATGAGGCAAAATAAAAATAAAAGGTACACACTGTTTTGAAAGTATAGCATCTCTGCATGAGACTTAATGTCATAAAATCGCTAATTATCAGTATATATCAAAATATGTTTGCATTCATTTATAATAATGCATCAATACCTTATATATCTGTTTTGTGATATGTGTTTTATTACAGTTCCAATTCTAAGAAAGAATCTGGAATCTTTTACTCGGAAGGAGATAATTATTAAACAAATTTATAATACAATATATTTTTTGTTACTTCATTATTATTTTCATACCCATGATTTTACCATGTATTATTACAGTAAGATTTAGTAGAACATTTACATACGTAAATAATTCTGGTTAAAGATCCTGTCATACATCAATATTGTTAATTTCATTGTGATTGCAAACACAAGGTAAAGTGTGTGTGTGTGGTAGAACCCATTTTACGTAAAATACACACGAATTCTCATGAGATCACAGAAGTTTATAATCGCAGGATCGGTTTTATTCACAAAGATGTTTAATTTGCATTCATACACTCACTAACCTGCTTTATTCATGAGCCTGTGTTTGTGAAAGAAACCGATCCTGCAATTACAAACTTGACGTAAAATACACACGAGTTCTCATGAGACCACATTGTATTTGACAGAAAAGTTTGTAATTGCAGTATCATTTTCATACACAAAGACTTTTACTTTGCATTCGTACACTTCACTCTGCTTCGGACATGATGAATAAACTGCTTTATTTGTCTCTTCTGGCATATCCTCTGCTTAAAGCAGTGAGATTCATTAATACAGAGCGCTTCCCAATACTTTCCGCCAGAACGGTTTCCAAGGTTACGGCGTTTACATCTCATCTTTCTCTCTTTGACTCCCGGGTCCAATTACCCAACAGAAGAATCTTGTGCTTCACTTTAGAAGGTTTTGTCTTAGACGCCCCCATCCTGGGCGGATTCCTGCTTATGTAATATCAACCCACTGCTGTGAGCATACAGAAAGAAATGACTCGGGAATCATAACCGTGCACTGGTCGTCTTCAGAAGCGCTTGTGTGTACGTGTGATCCGTCAGCATGAGGCTTTCTTTCTTTGAGAGTGAGACTTTGAGCACAACCTGTGCCACAGAATCAATGAGTGCGTTGACATGCACATTCTTAATGCTTAAAAAGTGCACGTTTGTGGTCGTGAAAACGCGTTAAACCATTTCCGTTATCGCCGTAAGATCATGAGCAGCTTATGAATAGAGCGATCGATACAGCAGTTATTGATTCATTATTGAAGTGCGCATTGTGTGACGTGACAGCGAGGCGTCCTCGTACGGCAGATTTAAGCGCATCCAGCCACAGCAAGGGTTTTGCGGCAGGGGAGAGGGATATATTGCAAACGGACACTTTGTCTTGACCCAAGAAATATATAAAGAGTGTTCTCATCTCCTGCAGCGTTAAGACAAGTGGTAGTACTTGTAGAAACTGCAAATACGAGAGCTGTGTTATTGATTTGCTTGTAAACCGGTAAATCTGGTTCAATAAACTGATTTTTGGTTGCTATCAGCGTATTAGTGTACATGATCTCAATCTCAAGTAAATATTCGTCATTTATGGGTGTGTTGAATCTCTATGACTGCTCTGATACGATACTGTAAATATGACAGTATTAGACTGTTGCCATATTAAATGATATTAATGTTACTTGAGACTAAGAAAAAGAGCATGTGTGAATTCAAACAGGTTGATGCATTTATTGTGATCTGATTATTACCAACATTTAGAACAAAACTTGAAAAAAGACACTGTTTATTATTTGGTTGATATGTTTTTGTCCTAGAACATTCATTGAAATTTCATTTTCTAACAGCCTCCGTTTGATGGCGAGGACGAGGACGAGCTGTTTCAGTCTATAATGGAGCACAACGTGTCCTACCCCAAATCCCTGTCCAAAGAGGCCGTGTCCATCTGTAAAGGGGTCAGTCCTGCTACATTCACACCAGCTCCTGGATTTCTACACACTTCTATATGCATGAGATGCCATGTGTACATATATATGAGAAAAGAACAATGCAGAGGCTATGGTGGAATTACATTTTCAGCTTGGATTAATAACTGGCGTGCTTAAATATTGCTGTCAGCTCAAGTCATGGAAATATCAGCCACTGAGTGGAAGATAATAATATAATATTATATAATAATATTTTCATTTCATTTCCATTCTGCTTGATTATGTCCCCCTATGAGGCCAATGAGATGAATATGATTCATGGTGGTGGTATAAAAGTGAGTAAAGGCAGTGATGACACTTTATGATAATGGCCCATAATTGAGATCATGATTATAATGTGCTTCATTAGTTAATGTAGAATACTTTCATATATCATTCAACTTTAAATTGTGTGTATTTATATTTCATCTTTTGGTCATGCTGCAATTTTTCTTAACGATTATAAATGAACATTAGAAAAAAGTGTTAAGACACTAATGTTATTTAGTTCGTTAGTAAGTTTATATTTAACACAGCCAAAGTTGAACTAGTATATTGTATAGAGGTCTGCTTCCCGACCTGAGCCCAGAGGACCCTGCTTCAGGTTTCTTAAAAATAAATAAATATGTATTATGGATTTTTAAGGCCAATTTGTTGAGGTCAATTTGTAGAGAAAGACTAAACGCCTGCGCACATATATATTCAAACGCGCATATCTATAGACTGAACACGTGATACACATGTGCACGCCGTCTGCGTTGTCACAGATTCACGTTTTTGAAGTTTATGTGGAGATTATAACGTTTTTCAAAATTTTTCAAGGCTTGCACCTGGAACCTGTTTCAGGGTTTGCGTTCTTGAGCACAAACACAGTTGTGTGTGAATGAACGGCCAGAACGAATTAAAAGTGTTCAGTGTTCAGTTAGAACGGTGTCGTGTAAGTTAATAACTAATGCTCTTTACAACGGAAGTGAATCAATCAAAACTAACTTTATCTGGACAATAACTTTATTCTAGAGCCGCTGTAAAGCCAAACAATCTGTTACTGTAATTTCCTATTATCACTGTGAAGCAGCTTTGATACGAGCTATATTGGTAAAAGCGCTGTATAAATGAAGGTGGCTTGACTTGACATTAATATAAATGATTTATACTTTATATGTATCCTTCCTATTTTTCTGAATGCACACAGATACTCTTTCATTCTTGAGTCTGAGGTAGATGGTCTCAGGTTTAATAATCTGTCTTCTCGTCCACACACACACACAGCTGATGACGAAGCATCCATCGAAGCGTCTCGGTTGCGGTCCGGAGGGTGAGAGGGATATTAAGGAGCAAGCTTTCTTCCGCAGAATTGACTGGGAGCGGCTGGCCAACAGAGAGATACAGCCTGTTTTCAAACCCAGAGTGGTGAGTGTGAAAATGATGTGTGAATATGATGCCTGCCACCTTTGTCAAGGCTGTTGGTGTTGTTGGATAACAGCTCACTTTCTCAGGTCACAGTAGACTACACTGCAGATGATTCAGTTACTTGCATAACTCCTGTTCTTGGATAGTAGTATGATGTGTCACAGTCTCAGCCTTACATGATCCTTGATCCATTTTCCATGATCCATGATCAAGACTCGGTTACTGGTCACAACAGTTCTCCAGTACACTGCTGACATACACTGTAAAACTTCGACCTGTAAAATAATGGTAAAATACAAACACCGATCACCATAATGGAGACTACAAACTTTATTATTTCCACTAAAACATCAACATCTAATTCTCAACTAGATATTTTGTACATGTATGTAAGAAATGTTTTTAACAGATTTTTAAACTGGTTCATTACTCAGTGTGGCTGGAAGTCAGTTGTAGTTCTTCTGCTCGTCTCTTCTCTTTTTCTTTTTCTTGTCCTTCAGTGATTTTGCTTCTGATCAGGTGTTCATCAGTGCCTCAATTCACTCACTTCCTTTCATTCACTCTGTCAGGTGGACTATATTAGTGAGCTAATGTAGGGAATAGTGAATGAGGGTATAGGGTGTGATTGGGAACACAGCCTCTGAGTGTCGACTTTGAACGCTGTTAATTCACAGTATATTCCTGTAGACTATTTTCAGGAAACCAAAATGCATTGTTTTCTAAGATATATCACTGTTTTTATGGAAAATAGTATGTTATTGTCGGAATTTAGCCGTTACCATTCCTCAAACCAAGCAAAAGCTCCACTTTTCACCTCAATGGTAGCCCAGTGTAATGAAACATTTCTACATCCCAACATAACTGTACATTAAACACAGCGCAAACACACATCTCTCTTTTCTCATCTTGCTCAAAAAAACTGAAAAAGTTATACTTTACTTCAACATTTTTACTCTCTCCATTAAATCCCATGCAAAGCATGCTGGGAACTACACTTTCAGTTCCATCACACTGTGAGTCTGGCAATCTATCAGATCATTGAGATGAATGAGTCATTTTCTTTCTTTCACTTGTTCAGTGCCTGACAGGAAGTTAACAATTGGCAAACAGTTGGTGAACTGCCGAATGAAACAATGGGGGGTTGAGAGCTCACACTGTTACAGCTCAATGTACTGTTTATAGTCTTGACCAGCCAATGAGGTCACTGGCGCAAGATCAGTCTGTCCTCAAAGTCAACATGAATCATGTTCACGTCTCGTTTTAGTTTACATTGAAGTGAGACTTGATCTGATCCATCAGGAGTTATTGGTTGATGCAAAATTGCCAATATATGGCAGGAGGATGGAGGAGTCGGGTTAAAAACAAGAAGTTTCCGTGATGTCAGCTAAAAGAGAACGAGCTGGTGGGTTATGGATTAAAGACAAACATTTTTCCCTTTAGAATAACGTACACTGATCACCTGCATAATAAGAAGGAATGTGTATTACGAATATACACAGGGTCTTTATTTTGAGGATTTCCCTTTAACACATTCTGTTGACTATTAGTAACATTGCATGTAACATGTCTACTAACTCTCATTAGACTGTTAGTAGAGTATTAGTAGAGTATTAGTAGACTGGTAGGATTAGGGTTAGATGATCCCAGTGTAATGTAAGAATCCAGGAGTGATCATATTAAAAAATGAGTTCACTGCAAAAAGTTTTGGTGAGTAGCTCTCTCACTTCTAGGATGATTTCTCAGCATTTGTTTTGGAGCCTGGCACGTTTTCTCTCTTAGTTTGGTTAATTTAGGCATATATGAACACGGCAATCACACTCGAATCCACATCAAAACAATCGGTCTGTGATCATCTGAACGAGGTGGTCTCGGTCCGATCGAAAACTCAGGATTCAGGCGCAATCTGACCACTGATACGACACTTATATTCACTTATATATATATACTTATTATATCACATCTGACTTACGGAAACACATTTTGATACATACTTAGTCAACTTGGCTAAATAGTGGGATTGGGAATCGAAAATTCTAGTTCCATAAGGTCAGGAATCGGATACTTTTAATTTTATACAATTAAAATTTCAATTCCCATTATCAATTCCTTTCTGTGCATTTTAATATGATTTTACACCATTCAAGCTGTTCTTGACTGAATAACTTTTCTATTTGTAATGTTTGTTATTTATAAGGTGCAGTGTTATTTAACATTTGATTACAGTTTCTGTACCTGAATATCTTCAAATCTTAAAACACTTGTATATTTTTTGTTGTATTTATTCGTATCTATTTATTAAGTCGTATTGAGTGTTTACTTGTAGGCGTTCTTTAGCCTGTAGATTTTTGTTCATGGTATTCAGCTGCAATAAAATGCTTTGAAAAAAGACTTTGAATAAATGTGAATGATTTTTTTTTTTTTTTTACTTTTTTTACGGAATAGAAATTGTAATCGCTATAATTCAAATGATTCCCAACCCTACTTAATAGAGGAGCCCACATGACAAAGGCCTGGACTATTTTAAGAGTCGTTTCATGTGTTTGCATCAAAACCCCCCACCCTGTGTGCTGATCCTCTCACTGTGTTTAAACTGTGTGTGTGTTGAAGTTTTTAACAGGGATAATTTGATTCGTCTCATACTGTGGCCACCCATGAGTGTTTGCAGAGTTAAAAGAGCCCCCTCAAAGGACCCTATTGGCACGTCATTTCAACCTTCAACACTTTTATAAAACCCTCGTTTTACTGGACAAATGAGTGTACATGTTGCCCGTGACGGAAGCCCTACGTCAATGATTTTTTCTCACATGCACACTGGCAGCTTTTCAATCTATTAATAACCCACGTCTTTCTTCTCGCCTTCCTTTCACAGAGCGGGAAAGCAGCGGAGAACTTCGACAAGTTCTTCACCCGCACGCAACCAATGCTGACCCCTCCAGACCAACTGGTCATCGCCAACATCGACCAGAGCGAATTTGCTGGATTCTCTTTCATAAACCCGGAGTTCATCCACCCATCGTCGCTTCACAGCGTGGTATGAGGCGGCCTGATGAAGAAGAGGCTCAAACTAACAACTGCATCCATGTTATCAATGAACTCATCGTGTCTTTGTAGACAGCTGAATACCCTTTATCTGAACATATCTGAACTGAGCGGGGACTGGAGGAGAGGTTTTGATATATAAAAGCATGTGTGCACTGATGGAGATGATTTATGGTCTGTTCCAAAGCCTGGTGAGCATTTAAAAAATAATAATTGTTCTTTATTGGCATTGATGGTTCTATGAAGAATCTTTAACATCCATAGAACCTTTCCATTGCACAAAAAGCTCTTTAGATTATTAAAAAGGAAAAGTAAGAACTTTTCAACCGAAAATATCTTCTATGGACTCACTGCAGAAAACCGCATTTTGAACTTTTGTTACAGGTGAAACTTTTTAATTGTGATGATTATGGCTTACAGCTTATGAAAACCCCAAATTCATAATTTTAGAAAGTTAGAATATTACAGGAAATCAATTTAAAAAAAGGATTTTAAATACAGAAATGTCAGCCCTCTGAAAAGTATAATCATGCATATATAGTATATATACTAAATATATTAGTTTCACCTTTTAATTTGAATTACTGAAATACACAAACTTTTGCACGATATTCACATTTTTCGAGTTTCAGCTGTATTAAGAGTGTAGACTGACAAATGATTATTATTTTAAGAGTTTCCATCTCGGTTAGGATGCTGCTTTTAGGCAGAAAGGAAGCTCTCTAGGCTTTTAAACAGAATGATAATGTTTGCCCTCATACTGTCCCAGACAACAACCTATGGCTGGCCCAGATCCGGCCCACGTGTGGCAGATGCAGCGGTTGAAGCCCAGATCTGGCCCAACAGTAGCTTTCTGTCTGGGGTAGCAATGACAGTTTATCTAATGCTTGGATGCAGATAGAAATGATGTTCAGGCCTAGTACATTTGACAAAACCCACAGATATTTTTGATGGTGGAGATAGTGGCCGATCCCCTTTTCCAGTCCTCAGATTATTGTGTGTGAAGCATGCTGACATGAAACAGGTTTTTGTGTCCTATTCCTGATGTCCTCTACTGCCATTTCTAATGTTCTTGAATTATATATTTGTAAATCTAAATCTTGTTATAGGAGTGCCAAAATATAACTGCATCAAAAAGGTTTTTATATCCAGCTCTATATATGCATATTGATTTCCTACTACTGTAGATGGTGGTGTCCCTTATCTTGGGCTGAAACTTGAACCCTTATCGCTCTTCGAGTTTTAGCATGACAACTTCCAATCCCGTCACTGCCTGCTCGCCTGGTTCCTACTTAGTCAACATATACAGAACTTTTTCTCTTGCTCTAAATGAGTGATTCCTCATTGGTAATACACAGGCCCGTTCACCCGCTTGCTTGTTCATTTTTATTAAATGCTTCATTTATCATATTTTACGATGTTTAAGCCCATACTGCAGATCTCCCCACACAATCAGAAATGGTCTTCGGTTTATATCTTGCATATTATGCTAAAGAAAACTAGCACTACTACAACATAAAGAACATGTAACAAGACCAATTGAAGCCTGTTTTTTTTTAGAACTATTAAGATTGTTTTGCATCGTGACATTTGCAGCACTCACTGTTAAAGGGGCTATATGTGAGAATTTTCATGTATTAATCAGTTTTTTATAGCCAGTGTGTAAAAAGCTTGTGATGAAACTTAAAAAACGAGAAAATAATGCTTATACAATGTTCAGGATAATTTCAAAAGACTTATTCTGTTCTGTAATATCAATGTGTCATGCAAAGAGAAGGAATTAATTCAAGCTATGGTCTCACATGGCCAGATCTATGTTTGTGGACGTGATGCGGGTGCAGACATATCCGCATGGCTATGATCACATGCTTTCTGAACTGCTGTTTTCTCTGTTTATCGTATTATTGAGAGGAAAGCGAACAGCACATATTTACATATTCATCTAAACACCGCTCTCAGCAGGGTGGACGATGTTCGTTAACAGTATATTACTGTAAAGGTATTTCCAACTTCTTTTTACTTATAAGCAAAGAACTAAATAACTTCGGCGTGTGTGTATCACGTTCAGTCTCTTGTACGTTACATGTGAACGAGTGTGAGCGGTAAGTTGATGCTGCAGTTCACTTAACGGCCACCGGTGTCGCTAATAACAAACGTTTCTGAATTCTACATATAGCCCCTTTAAAAACAAAAAACTCTTTCTCCTTACTGTAATGTGGCAATATGCAAAATAAAGTTTTTTACAGTCAAATTGACTGTACATTGTTAAGTTCAAATCATGGTAGTGTTTGTTGTTTGTGCTGCTTTTTACTGTAATGCTTCATATAATCTAATGATAATGACCCCTGAGAATAATGAGAACTACAAAAAAAAGTTTTAAAAAACATTAATGAAATGTGGATTCGAGGAGAAAGTGTGCATAACTGTCTTTACATTTTTGCCACAATGCAAACATTCCTAATAGTCTTTAAATACAATATTTTTTCCATTTAGATCATTACAATCTATGCTCAACATGATTTTGTGACTTATGTTTGAGGGGGATGAGAGGTAAGTTATGGATAACCTCTAATATAACCCTTTTCTGGTCGTGTTTATGTCCTTTGGTGGTAAATACTCGTCGTGTTAAATTACATGTTCTGAAGTTCTCATCAAACAGAGCTTTCCGGTATTTATCTTATCTTTCGAATCTTTTTAGTATATGATTATCATGCATATTTGCTCTTTGAGTACTTTTAAGTAAAGCACTATGTTTACTGTCACACTTAAGGTACACCTATAGTCCATGATTTTTGTAAATACAGAGAAAGCATAGGCCTACGTTGTCCTGCAGATTTTATACTAAGAACTGAATGTGCTTTTACTAACTTAGATGGTTTCTATATGTTTAGATGATCCAAAAAGACTAGTTTGCAAACCTTTGTTATATGTAACTGCTATGTTTTCTATGCTGATAGTATACGTGTAGGAGCTGTGTGTAGACTGACTGGGCTATATGGATGTACTCAGTGTTCTTCATACAGTTTGTGTGTTTGGACCGCAGCTGCTGTGTGCATGTGGCGTGTCGCATGTGTTGCATGATTCCAGGAATCTGGAGTCCTCTAAGCATGGAAAGACTGTCACACCGAGTACGATACCTGTCCCACATTAACTATCTCCCATCATGTTGTTGTTGCTTTAGTTTCAGTCGGTGGATGAAGAATTAGACTTCCTTATAGATTCCTATCCTATCAAATTCGGTCTGATTTACCTAAAAGACAACTGGAAATTCAATTTTAGCACACTTCAGACATCATTGTTTGAGTGCCAAGCCTCGGTTTTGTGCCAAGCCCTCGGTGGATCCGTTGAATTTCACCACTGATTCCTCTCTGTGAGCACATGTGATCCGTCATTTTTCAGTACATAGATATTTTTTCATTTTAATTTGACCTGATGTTTGATGTGAAAGCCCATGTGGATGGAAAAAACAAACAAACAGGATCAAGTAGATATTCCAGGTGTGTATTGCTTCATGAAGTAAATGAATTCATGTTATAAGTGGAAATAGAGCCGGTCCTCTTACGAAGCGATGGGGAAAGTATTGAAGTAGTTGTCTTGCAGGATGCAGGTTAACACAAGTGTCTCACATTGAGAGTATTTGGGAATGTAAAGTGAATGTGTTTGGTTGTGGTTTCTGCATGTGAGGTGGCGTTACAGAATTCACTTGACATATTAAGTATCATATATGTACATTCCACCCGACCATTTCTTAATATAGATTCTACCAGGAATTATACAAATATTTATTATTATTATTATTCAATGATAAATTCCAGGACAGTGTTTTCGTTCATTCACTCTTCATTGTTTTTCTTTACAGAATTCTGTCCCTCTGTAGTTTGTGAAGGATAATGTGTATAAATAAATGTATGACAAAATGGATAATGTCTATGTTCTTGTTCTTCAACATCAGGAAGGTAATGCGGGTTTAAATGGGGCTGTGCTTTTTTCGGATGTAACCTTTCATGTAGTGTGTAATAAAGCTGTTTGTAAATGTAAAAGATCTACAGCGTTTTAAAGATTAAAGTGCACTATAAATGGAGTTATTGTCCCCTAAAAGAAACAATTGATTCTGAATTTCAGTCTCACTTCCTACATAAACCTACGAGTGTGAGTCAGCCTATATTCTCCATTGGCTGCCTGTGAATAACGTCTCCTTTGCCCCACCCTTAAACACTGTAGTTGTAGCTCAGACCGGAAGACATCGGTTCGTGTTCTCGACATGTTGAGAAGACGCTGTTTTCTGAACTGCAAATCCACTTTGCATGAACTTCCAAAGGATGAGATTGATACCGATATGGTAATAGAAGTATTGTTTTCAACACACGCTGTAAGTGATAGACCAATCACAACAGACTGGACCATCTGACCAATCAGAGCAGAGCAGACCAATCACAACAGACTGGGCCATCTGACCAATCAGAGCAGAGCAGACCAATCACAACACACTGGTTAATGACCAATCAGAGAAGAGTAGACAAATCACAACACAGTGGGTCATCTGACCAATCAGAGAAGAGTAGACAAATCACAACACACCGGGCCATCTGACCAATCAGAGCAGAGTAGGAGACCTCCAAAACAAAATGATGACCCTTTAAAATAGCATTAGGCACTTTAAGACATATTGAGCGCATTATTCAGTCTGTGCCAGCGCTCATCAGTAAGTGCTTTACAATAAGTCCTGTTCATGAGTTCATTGTTTACAGCTGGTTATGGTTTATTAAGCTAAACCACACTAAGCCCCCATTCATCCACACACTTCCCACAGTACTGACTCAACCTGGGATCATGGGAATCATAAAGTAGGCTATTTAAAGGTTCTAATGCATCCAAACTATTCTGGTTCCTTAAGGGTTCCATTAATGATTATGTGCATTTAAGAAATAAATATATGAAAAATTAAATGCAGCTCCACAACCAAATTATAAGATGAGGTAAATAAACACATTTGAATGGATGAGTGGAATTATGATACGGCCCACATCTGGCACATGTGGAAAGATGATCTGGCCCACATCTGGCACACGTGGAAAGATGATCCGGCCCACATCTGGCACCAGTGGAAAGATGATCCGGCCCACATCTGGCACACGTGGAAAGATGATCTGGCCCACATCTGGCACACGTGGAAAGATGATCTGGCCCACATCTGGCACACGTGGAAAGATGATCTGGCCCACATCTAGCACCTGTGGAAAGATGATCTGGCCCACATCTGGCACACGTGGAAAGATGATCCGGCCCACATCTGGCACACGTGGAAAGATGATCTGGCCCACATCTGGCACACATGGAAAGATGATCCGGCCCACATCTGGCACACGTGGAGAGATGATACGGCCCACATCTGGAACATGTGGAAAGATGATCCGGCCCACATCTGGCACACGTGGAAAGATGATCCGGCCCACATCTGGCACACGTGGAAAGATGATCCGGCCCACATCTGGCACACGTGGAAAGACGATCCGGCCCACATCTGGCACACGTGGAAAGATGATCTGGCCCACATCTGGCACACGTGGAAAGATGATCTGGCCCACATCTGGCACACGTGGAAAGATGATCTGGCCCACATCTGGCACCAGTGGAAAGATGATCCGGCCCACATCTGGCACACGTGGAAAGATGATCTGGCCCACATCTGGCACACGTGGAAAGATGATCTGGCCCACATCTGGCACACGTGGAAAGATGATCTGGCCCACATCTAGCACCTGTGGAAAGATGATCTGGCCCACATCTGGCACACGTGGAAAGATGATCCGGCCCACATCTGGCACACGTGGAAAGATGATCTGGCCCACATCTGGCACACATGGAAAGATGATCCGGCCCACATCTGGCACACGTGGAGAGATGATACGGCCCACATCTGGAACATGTGGAAAGATGATCCGGCCCACATCTGGCACACGTGGAATGATGATCCGGCCCACATCTGGCACACGTGGAATGATGATACGGCCCACATCTGGCACACGTGGAATGATGATCTGGTCCTCATGCGGAGTGGAATGAGGCCCTTGGGCGGCTCACTCCTGTTTGCCAGATCTGGGCCACAAGCAGGCCATAGCACTGCCACATGTCAGCCAAGAGTAAAGAAATAAACCAGAACTGGACGTTATCTGAGCCACTCACGTGTATATTAAATATGAAGTCATTTCAGCCTTAATAACCCTTACGGACGAAAATATATTTCCTATATATGAATTATCAATATATTAAATGGTTTAATTTGAAAACATACATAATAATAAATTCTGTTAATATATTACAATATATTGAATAATACATAAGGAATTGCCATTTTTCATATATTGAAAAATATGTGACAATATATTTACTAATATATCAGAATGTTTGCAATTTTATATTCAGTAATATACTTCATAATATATATATATAGATGTTTATGTGATCAGATATGGTACTTCACATGTAATATATTGCAGATATATTTGCCCATGCAACATAAACACACATTTATAGAGAAATATATAATGTAATATATTTCTTATATTTTTTACATTATAAGTTGTTTCATATGTTCAATGTAGTTGACAACAGCACAAGCACACCTGCATGTCCTAAAGTTTTTAGCCAAGAGACCATCACTGTACTGAGGAGAGCACGGTCAATACTTGTAATTATAATATTAATGATTTTCGGCCAATCGTCAACCTGACCACAGGCTCTACTCTTCAGCACATTAGTAACCCCGAAAACTCACACTACCAGAAAATATTTTTAAATTAAAATATAATAGAGCATTAAAAACTAACAGATCTCCCCCCTATATTAATAATGAGCAAAACACATTCAATTTCACTTAATTTTAACATTTACTCTCCTTTAAGTCAGAAATAAAACATCAGAGGAACTAGAAATCTGATGTAACTCATTCTGTGAATGTGTGTATTCGTGTGTGTGAACATACATTCACATTCAAATGGGAACATGTATGTGCAATATATGTACACAATAAAGGATCAAAGTTTGTGAATATTACATGTAATGCTATTTTTGTCTTTTACATTCATAAATAGCCATTCATGGTCATGGGTGTGTGAATGGGTGAATGTGAGGCAATATGTAAAGCGTTTTGGTGGCCATTGGGTCTGTGAAAGCGCTATATAAATGCAGTCCATTTACCATTGGCCATTGCATTGCAGTATATTGAAAAATATAAGCACTATAGTAGAAAGCTATAGTTTCCCATATATGGAAATGTATTATGTAATATATATCATTATATAGGGAAGCCTGTTAACAAGCAGAATCACTGAAGGAAAGAAGAGAACAGAAAAATAGACGAGTATGAGGGCCAGATCATCATGTGCCAGATGTGGGCCGTATCTGGGCCGACACAACGTTGCTATGTGAGATATCTAACAAACAAATTAGGACTCGAACCTTTAACCTTGCTGTATAAGCTCCTCAGTCGAAGATCACATTGCTTTTTGTAACTCACTCGACTAACCTGTGAGGTGGAGGACACACCGCCTATTGGAACGGAAAATGTACCGGTAGGCATATGTATACATTTACAAATATGTATGGCTACATATATGTGGCAAAAACTTAATCAATCAAAAACTACAATTCAGTTATAACTTAGTTCAAATTAATACTGTCACTGTTTGACAAAATCTTTATTTTATCTTTAAAATAGAGCGGTGACGTCAGAAAAAAAAGAGTTGTGTGAAACATTTGATGTGAACGAACTGTTTGAACGAGCGGAATCGTTTAAACGACTCAGTCACGTACACTCTCTAACACTCGCGCGCGGGTCCTCATCATCAGTCTCGTGCACAGACTGGACTGCGCGGAGCTGCTTCACTCTCTAGCTGGAACACACACACACACACATTTGCTCTCATCAAGAACATCTACAGGTAATTATCATCCTTTCAGTGTGGATGAAGGAACATGCCACTGCTGTCGTCATGTATACATGCCAACACAGATGCATGCGTCTTCTAATGATTTCATATTCTGAATTCAGACATGTGTTAGTAGGCTATAATTTATTTGTGTGCTTTGAATATTAGTATTGTTCATATTTAGTACACGTTAAACGTGTTTAAAATTGCTTAATTATTTGCATATGTGTATAATACCCTAATGATAACGCACAGCAGTGTACAATCAATATTCAGTCGGTCCTCGCGTTATTTTTGCTGCATCATGTGGAGGGTAGAGAGAGAAAAATGTTTAATGGTTACACTAGTTACAGTGGTGAACATGTTTACAATAGCTTTTAAAAGTATATAAACAGTGTCAAAACCTGAGTTGACTCACGAGACTGCATTTCTGAGCTTCGGTGGTTCTCCTGATAATTGAAAAATGCAACTATAAATTCACAGTCATCATATTATGCAGTTATTGTTATTGCAATACAATTGTGGTAAATAGTATTATCCACCACTGTCTTAAAAATAAACAAAAAATACAAAAACATTGTGAAGTTTTCTGATGCTGTAGCTTACTGTACACACTGCTGGTTTTACTGTGGTAATAATAGCTGTACGAACATTGCAGATGTTGGTGGAAAACAATTGACAATAATTCATAATTGGTTCTTCACCATAAAGCAATCCGTATCGGTCATATAAAAAATATGATGCACAAAAATTTTAGGTTTTGAGACACTTCCATTTTTTTTTTAAAGTCAAGTCATGTCAAGTAAAATCTATTTATATAGCGCTATACAAAAGCTTTTTTCAAAGCAGCTTTCCTGTGGACAGTAAAATACAGTATAGACAGTAAAATAACTTCATTTTGGCAAATTCTTTAATTATGAAACATTAAATTTCCGCTGCTGCTCTACGGAGGCCATTAATTCATTAAGTTCAATGTTGATTCAATTTAGCTCAGCAAAGTTCATCAGTTATGAAACAAACTCATAGAAAATATAAAACAGCCAGAAGACAATGGTGCCATTATTGAGCTAAAAAAGTGAAGGACAGTTGTAATTCTATATAAGCATTTAGGCAATTTTCGGAGAGGCTAGCAATAGCGAGTTAGCTTTGAAGATCCCATCCTCCCTCCAGAGCGTCTCCAAAGACACACCTCCTTCAAAACACATGGGCTGCGTCCCAAAACGTAACAATGCTGCCTTCGAGGGTGCATTTCAAGGTAGGACTTAGGTAAGCATCAAGGCACGTCCGAATCAGTTTTGTGAGGTAATGCCGCCTGCAAAGTCATTGCTTATAAGTACTCGGTCACGAGAGATGGCGTTTAACTAGCCTACCTCATGTCTCAAAGCACATAACGTTACATTAATAATGAATATAAACAACTTAAAGAGCTCTAGCTGTACCACCTGACTGCTGTAGTTTCCTTTCGCCGTTGATAGTGTTTCCATAGCAACGCATAAATTAGAGTCACGAACCACTCCGCGTTTAACGTCACGGGTTTCCATCTCTGCCAGCTGACAGTATTATGGCGTGAACGCAGCATAAGCTGGTTGATTTGGTTCAGGAGGAACTGTAAAAGACGGCTGCTGTTTCGTTTGTGTCTCCCTGTGACTGACGTCTGTCTACAACCCTGCACAGCATTAAACGCGCTGATGGCGTGGGATGTCCTCGCTAAGCGGTATGAAAATATTTACGCTGACAAGCATCATTGGATGAACATTTTATGGCCCTACGCCTTCCACAGGCAATATAAATACATTTAGACTACTTAATTAATGATTTCTATCAGGATGTGAAGAGACTTTCAACCAGTATAACAAAAAAATGCCTTTAAGTGAAGAGTTTTACATGTGCTGTTCATAGAAGACGGTAAAGTCACATTGGGATTGTGTGGATCTGCATCTGCTGGGTTGTAGAGCTGTTTGTGGCTAAGCTTGTTAAAAATGCACACAATCTCTGTACAGTGTAAATGTGTGTTTTGGCGCTCATGAATGTGTCGGTCTTTAAACAGGTCCATCATCCCGGCGGCGATGGACGCTCTGGCGTTCTGATCCAGAGACAGGTACTGCATTTTATATGAGAGCTTTGTGTGTGTGACAGATATTGGCATGATTGATTGAAATATCACTTTTAATGTCATGCCAAGCCAAAACAACGTTTTTGTGCGCACAAAGCAAAATGAAAATTGATGGTTCAGAACAGGCTTGAGGATGTAGCGATACCCTCATGTCACGATTTAATTCATATCACGATGCTGAACTCATGGTGCGATATTATTGCGATATTTCAAGACATGTAGTAAAAGGTTAACAAAAAATTGATTAAAATGCTACATTTGATATTGCATTGTGTGTGTAAATAGGAAGAATAGGAAGCTGAAAACACAGAATTATTTTAGACGAATATTCTTGCACTCTTTCACTGACTAGATATATTTAAAATAATGCAGGCCACTTTTTACTGGTAACATGTGGCATTATCAGGACCCCCAAATATTGCATTATAATACATTATATTCAACATTATATATATAGCAGTTTAATGTAGTACTGACACTAAAATTTGCATTTTTTCATGCACAGTCATTTTCATTTTGGGTGAATTATACACAATACATATTCTCACTATCTATGATAAACATATTGTTGCATTTGTATATTGTGACACGATATATTCGTACACCCCTAGCATAAACTGTTAGACAGTGACAGCTGCAGCTGCTCAAGTGACAAACGTACAGATGTGGAAATTGCAGTGTGAGAGTGTATTTGTGTCTCCTTGTGTGCAATTTTAATGAATGTGTTTTTTCTAAATGCATCTGTGTGCTTCCGAAAACACGAGGCGCTTCATTATGTCCGATTTCCTGGAGATGTAAGTTGACGCTCTCCCTGACAGTGCGTGTCTGTTTCCCTCAGGTGGTGTGTGAGTGTGTGAGCGCCCCCTGGTGGCATGAGCGCGTGTGGGAGGAAGGCTCTGGCTCTGCTCAGCAGTGTGTTTGCAGTCTGCAGTCTGGGTCTGCTGGGCATCGCTGTCAGCACTGACTACTGGCTCTATCTGGAGGAGGGCGTCATCATGCCTCTCAACCAGAGCACTGACACACACCTGTCCATACACTCCGGCCTCTGGAGAGTGTGTTTTCTGGCAGGTCAGTCTCATTCCTCAGTTACTTACATTTATAAGTGTTAATGGGAACACTTTACAACAAGGTTCATTAACATTATTTAACTACAGTAGTTAACATGAATGAATTAACACACACACACACACACACACACAAGCTCTTGAAGCTCCGCCCCCTGTACCGGGAGCAGCAGCTCATTTGCATTTAAAGGGACACACACAAAAACTGCACGTTTTTGCTCACCCTCAAAAAGTGACAATTTTAACATACTATAAAAAATATCTCTGGGGTATTTTGAGCTAACCCTTCACATACACACTCTGGGGACATCAGAGACTTATTTTATAGGCAAGGGCATTGGAAGGGCATTATAGGACCCCTTTAAATCCCCATTTTTCCTGTGTTTCTGTAAATAGCCATTTGAGTTCATTTCAATGGACTTCACACATTCAAAGGGGTTTTAATGGCCATTATTTTTGCCTGGCCAGGCATTCTGGACTGATTACAAAAGTTGCAGCTCTATCTGTGTGTCTGCCTTTGGCAGATGTTGTCTGGGATCATCATTTTCTGAATGTGTTTAATGATGGGATGTGTCCTGCTGTATTGATGAGGTTTACCCACGCGAGGCTGTATGTTTGTTATCACTGAGCTCACACTCCTCTGAATGGGCAAACACCGGCCTGCTGTGGCCAAACACACACATTAGTCTCAGTGAGGGAATGTGTGTGTGAAGATGTGGGCGAGCGATTGGACTTGTTCGATCCAAACCCACGCTGTTTATATCCGGTGAAATTGAGCGTGACTGTGAACAGATGTGAGCGCGTGATCACGATCAGCCACGGGATATAAACACCCCAAACTTTCAGAAGTCTCACATTACTTCTGTGCTTTAAAGTGAGAGGGTTGCATTGCTTTGGGTGTTACAGTGTGAAATCATGATCCTGTAGGTCTCACCACATTATGAAAGTGTCAGTGACTTTCTGCACTAACACTACAGTCTCCCGAAGGACAGAGAAAGCATGGATGATGGCCATTAAAAGGAGAGCCCTTTTTCTGTGAAACATATGAGAAGATATTAGGGACTTTTAAGGCCCCCTAAATTCAAAATATATGTTTTTTAGCTTTTAGTGTGAATATGTTAGCCTTAAGGTTATGAATAGGCGGGTGTATTCCAAAACAATGACAAATACGCATTTAGGAGATTCAAAACTTATGGATTGGGATTTTTATGACATCACGCGGACTTCAGCTTCTCATCACATGTTCTGTCCAATCAAATGCTCTCTAGAATCTGAAGCTCCGCCCCCTCTGCTATAAACACCACCTGGCCGAAGCCACTAATTATCTATTTAAAGTCTATTCTTCAGGAAGAAGAGATGACTACTTCCTTTTGTCGATTTTTTTTCCCTGAAAAAAAATAAAGTATTGTTTTCTGCTGTCATTTAGTGTGTTTAAATGCAGCCCTCAACAATTGACTATAAGCTCAGTCAGATTCACCTCCAATGTTTAGGCTACAAATGTCGCTAGAAACGATCTGTCCGTAGATCTACTTCTTTAACCCTTTTTATTGAAGTTTTTCAATCAGACAGTTACAAAAACAAGGACAATACAGTATTTGTTTCAACATAATAACCCAGAAATCCAGCTGAAATTAAACAAAAGCATTTCTTACTCTCTGAGTCAGTTGCAAAAAAGAGGGGAAAAGAAAATGATTACAAATGCATGCTCCAAAACATACTAGTTTAATAAAATACAATTAAAATATATATGTGTATTAGGTATGCATACTGTGTGGTAGCAATATAGACAAAATACAGCAAAAAATGAAACATTACTAATATAAGAGAGAAAGAAAAAGAAAAAAAAACATTCATCTTTTTAAACAATCACAGAAAAAGCAAATACAATTTCTTTCCCTTTATGTACTCTCGATTTGTCAGTAGATCTGTCTGAAAACATGTCCTGGTGTCCATGTCCTTGTGGTCCTGTCTGATCTCTCTTTCCTACTTCTTTTCCCGTCCAACGCTAAAAAAAAAAAATCTTCAAAATAGAAAAAGTCTGAAACCACGAGATTAATCTCCGCTATTGTATTGTGTTCAGAGCCCCGGTTTGAAGAGCCCTGGTGTGAACCATGAAATAAAAAGCCAAAGCTTATCTTGTCCCTGAGCAATAACTCTGTCTGTCTGTCTCTCTCTCTCTCTCTCTGTGTGTGTGTGTGTGTGTGTGTGTGTGTGTGTGTGTGTGTGTGTGTGTGTGTGTCAGGTGAGGAGAGGGGCCGCTGCTTCACCATCGAATATGTGATGCCCATGAATGTTCAGCTAACCAGTGAGTCGACTGTCAACGTTCTGAGTAAGACACACACACACACACACACAGTTGATTTCATCTAAAAGTCTGTGGCTGAAGTCAGTTGTAGTTCTTGTGTTTCTCTGTCCTGCCGTGATTCTGCTTGTTAACAGCAGGTGTTCATCACTAATGATCAATCATCACTTAATTAATCACTTAACTATACAATTATTATTCAACTATCATGCTGGGATCTAGAAATGTTCTATAACTCATTCAGTTTGGTTCTGTTTCATTCATTGTGTCCACATAACTTTTCGTAGTTAAATTAAGTGATTTTAGTACATATAACTCTTAGATTGTACAGTGATTTTCTTTTGTTTCTGAATGACTATTAAAATTTGGTAACACTTCCATTTGTGAACAACTTTTGTAAGTATATAAGTAATAAAGTACTCACAAATCATTAACAAACTATTAGTTTATAGTTAATTCATAGTTTATGTATTGCATTCTCTACATTGTAAATATATTAATAGGTTATAGACAAATAGTGAGTTTTTTGTTCATTGTCACTGTGATTAACACAATTATTATTGTTTAAGAAGCTCATGTATAAAGAGTTAAAAATGTTTTTTTATGCCTTGTTAACAATTTATTAACCATAAATAGTTCTCTCTTTAGATTAGGTCACAGAAAATCATTAATTAAGTGATTTAAACCAATATTTATTGGACATTAATTGCATTAGTATTAAGTATTTCTTAAAACGTTTCCAAATACACTAAGCATATATACAGTACTATGCAAAAGCCTAAGGCACGTTGCTATTTTCACCCCAAAAAAGGGTTTGAGCCAGTTATGCATATATTTTGCTGTAGTGTGTCAGTAGGAAATATCAGTTTACATTTCCAAACATTACGTGAAGAAACAGCCTAAATCCAGAAGAACTGCAGCAACGTCACCAAGACGCTTGAAGAAACCGTACACTACCGAAGTCACAGGACAGGCAAAAGCTAAAGTGAGGATACTTTCAAAAATAATGTCATAAATACATTTTATTTTGCGTTTTAACCAGATTTCCCCCAGATACACTCGTTTTTCAGGTTGGTTTCTTCATGCATCTTGGAGACGTTGGCACAGTTCTTCTGGATACAAAAAAAGACAAATTTGAAAACAGTTGATCACATCACATGCATTCTTACACCCAAAATGTATTTGGTTCAATAGGGGATTTATATTCAATCCATTTGAACCAGTAATGCACAAATCTATCCTGAAAGTTCACACGAAATGTTATTTTCTCCATGGTAAATATATTTTCTAAAACGTCTATCCAGCCAGTTGAGTACATTCAAAGCCAGTCGCATCTACAGTCCCATGATGCTCAGTGCAGGATGGCTGGTTATCAGCTGTCAGTTAAAACAGAGTGTGTTTCAGTGTGGAGGATATTACCGCTTCACGCCGCTAGTTAGCATGCTGCTAAGCTAAGAAATAAAGCTGCTGTTTTACTGCACGCAAAAACACGACCAATGCAGACTGACTGAATAAATGACTCTTATATAACCATAACAGTGGCACTTTACAATACGGGTCATTAGTTAACATTAGTTCATGTATTAGCTAACATGAACTAACCATGAGCCATGAATAGTTTTGTTAATGTTAGTTAATAAAATACAGCTGTTTAGTTCATGTTAGTGTACAGTGTATTAACTAATGTTGACAAATACATCCTTTGATTTTAATAATGTAGGTTAACTAATCTTATTGTAAAGTGTTACCACTATAACTAAAATTTATCAAAATATTGCACATGTATATTGCAAGGTCTTGCAAAATCTAAATGATTTTAATAAGATGCTTCAAAAAGTTGTCAAAAGTCAGTTTTAGATCAATGCATATAGCAGAGAAAAGAGCGGGCACGTGACGGTTACTTATGTGTGATTGTCTTGGTGTTAAAAATAGTTATTAAGCTCAATAAGAAAAGCCACAAAACATTCAGCTTTCCTGGATTCTCACACTCGAGCGTTCAAATACACACACAGTTATGTCAAAATGCCCGTCTTGGCGAGTATTCATGTAAACACAGTCGCTTATGTCTGAAATGAACATAAACAGTTGGTAAAGAAACGATGTGTGTCAATAGGATCTGTGCATTAGGTCTTAAAGTGACAGCAGCCTAATACAGTAAACCTGCTGCTGTCTGTCAAACCCAGGAGCAAAGAGAAAATCCCTGCGCTCGACCGAATAACTTCTGTAGATTTAATATGAATCATTGTGTTTTACATTTGATTATTCAGTTTTTGTATTGTTTCTTGTCATTGTGGTTGCCAGAAATTTACTGTTTAAAATACGGTAGCAACATATTAGGTTTTACAGACTTAACTTCAAATTTATAGTAATAAACCGTATTTCATTATCTGATATAATGTTAATTTACCGATCTATTGAAGTATTAATATCTGTTTTGTATCATTGTACACAACCAACAATTACAGTAGTGATAAGAGTCACATGATCAAGCAATCAAGGCTCATCACAAACAGCTTTTTCACTAGAAAGATAATACTAATATATTGAAGCTGCAAAAGTGTCATTCACACAAACATTAAACACCATCATGGTAACACATGACATTTTAAAAATACAATTAACATTAATTTAACAACATTAAATGTAACATAAAAGCCTAACGTACATAACTGATTAGAAAAAAAATTAGAAAACTATGAAGAAAAGTTATTTTAACAAAAATATATCAAATGCGAAGTGTAACGCAGGGAATTGTGGGAATGTCAATTTATGTTTTTTCACTGTAAATTATACGAGTTTTTCTTTTTCACTTTGAAAAACTGTAAATCTAACAGTATTTTACAGTCAAATTACATTAAATGTACCAGATCTATCACAGTTATTTACCGTATATAGTAGGGAAACTTTCTGTTAACCAATTAACAGTTTTTCACTGTAGCATTTACAGTATTTTACTGTTAAAATCACAATCATTTTTTTAAACACTTAAAGCACTTGATTTGTATCTTTGTTTTATATATTTTGTATATTTTTGACTGAAGAACAATAAAAAAACATAATTATATTCTTTTTCTAGTTGAAGGCGGTGTCGTGTAAAGAGCTACACCGATTCTTAAACGTTATGGTTATAGTCAAGTCAAGTGTATTTATATAGCGCTTTTCACAATATAAATTGTATCAAAGCAGCTTCACAGTATCAATCAAATAACATAATGTTTGTTTCTTAGTGGAAAAAACATCCACGTTTGGTAGGGCTGATCAATGGTATTAATGCTTGGTTAATTAATTTGAATATCCCCAACTGAGCAAGCCAAAGGCAACAATGGCAAGGAACCGAAAAACTCCATCATGTGACCTACTGGTGTCCTAAACTCCATCAGGTGACTTAATGGACAGAAAAAAAAGGTTAGAGGCCTTTAACGCACTATCCAGTGATCTCTTTCTTTCCTGTGATGCCGTTTCTTTGCAGAGATGATTCGCTCGGCCACGCCGTTCCCCCTGGTCAGTTTGTTCTTTATGTTCATCGGTTTTGTGCTCAACAACATCGGGCACATTCGGCCCCACCGCACCATACTGGCGTTCGTCTCTGGGATCTTCTTCATCCTGTCAGGTACACTGTTACACACTTCATGTTAGTTTAACGTGGAAATGCAAGTTCACCTGCTGCCTTGAACACCGAAGTTCACTCAACTTGAAGACTGCCTTTGTTTCAACTTCCAACCATTTATTTTCTTTAATAATGCAAGAATCCTTCCTTGCCTAGTATAGCAGACATACTTTTCTACTTTATTACAACGCACAGTTTCAAGTTATAACAACATAACCACATTTATACTACTTTCCATTTCAATTTGAGAAGAGTTCAATTCCAAATTTGTTTCAATGTACATGTATTAGCCATCTTGACTAATATAATCACTAGTGCTTTCTTGTTTGCCACAACACGTTATATTTTAGTTGAATTTTGAATCGGCTACATCACTTATCTGCGGTGTATAATTCATTTATTGTGTCTATACTTTAACTTTGTCGTAGAAGAAGACACTCGAAAGGCAACTCTTTTTTGTTGCAGCACACACATGCTTTTTTTCAACTGATAACTGTACTAACATACCCAAGTTCAATCAACACATACTTATCTGACAAAAATTAAAATAGTCGACCCAATGAATAAATGCAATTTTAACTTTCAAAAACTCATAAAGTTGAGTTCAAAATCCACAACTTGTATAAGATCGTTCAGTTAAAAATAAGAAATGTGGACATAACTAAATGGGTCTGCAGTGTACACTTCTTCCTCTTCCTTGTCAAGCTTTATTTATACAGCGCTTTTTACAGTACAGAGTGTTTCAGTGCAGCTTTACAGAGATAACAGGAAAATAACGCAACGAAGTTTGTGTCTAGAAGAAAATAGCGTCACAGTCCAGCTTAAGTAAGTTCAGTGATGGTTCATTTCTGTTGTAAAAAAGTTATTAATTTACTTCATTTGTATATATAGCGGCTCTGGAGCAAACAGTGATGTCATCTTCCAGCTCAGTTCAGGTCTCATATAATGCTGTCAATGCAGCAGATCAATAATATTGTTGCATATGAACTGTGGCCCTGCTCAGTGATCCGGACGCGTCTCATGCGTGATGTCTGTGTGTCACACAGGGCTGTCTCTGGTGGTGGGTCTGGTTCTCTACATCTCCAGCATTAATGACGAGATGTTCAGCAGGACCAAGAGTAATGAGGCGTATTTCAGCTACAAGTACGGCTGGTCGTTTGCGTTCGCTGCCGTCTCGTTCCTGCTCACTGAGGTGAGTATCAAGACACTTGTTCTCTGCTTTAAATCAGTGTTATGAGCTCAACTCAGTCTTACTTTCGAGATGTAATCCCAGCTAACAGAGTTCCCTTTCGTTGTCACTCCGAGTTACGTCGGATGACGACGAATGGGGTTTCGCTTAGAAAGCCTATCAGCTTCGAGTATTACAAAACGAGCCAATGGCAAAGAAATGCCATGGGTCTGCGGAATTTGCATGACGTAACTCCGCCCCACCTCGTGGGTATAAAAGGAGGACGCTGGCAACATGCAGTTATGTTTTCGCTTCGGAGCCAAGAGCATCTCTTCACTCCACAAGCCATCTCTGAGAATTGTCAGCTTTTACAAACGAGTTCCTCTGGTGTTGGTGTTTGTGGGCGATTCCAGCGAGCGCGCGCTTCCTGCTGATCTGTGCAGTGATTTTGCCAGAGAGTGCGTGTCTCCCCGGCCGCCTCGACATCAGAGTGTTTCTCTCTCACAAAAAGAGCTTGCACGCGGCACGTCTTTTTAAAGATGCCTCGCCCGTGCACTTCTGGTTGCGGCAGATATGTGTCTGACTCTGATGGGCACGAGCGCTGCCTAGTGTGTTTGGGCATGGATCACGCTAGAGCAGCGCTCGTGGATGAGTCATGTTCTCTCTGTGGGAACATGACCATCGCGTCACTAAGGTCGAGACTCAGTGAACTCGCAAGAGTGAGAGTCCCCTCATCCACACCCCGATCTAATGCTCCCCCGAGGAGTGCTACTTCGGCTGGTGGCCAGGGTGACCTGAGGGTAACGGTCTGGAACCAGGCGCCGACTATGTGTCCGCGACCCCAGCCCCCCTCTTCAGTGACGGTGCCCGCTAGTGAGCCTCCGATTCCCGCGGGTCTACCTTCGGGTGCCCCGCGGGTTTCGGTTGAAGCTACAGAGGAAGATGCCATGTCTGTAGCAGCATCACAAGGTGGGCTTGATTCTTCCGGAAGTGAAGATTCAGCGCAGCTGCCACCTTCCGGTGTGCATACGGCTGTGCCTGAGTCGGATCCGGAAATGACGGCCATGCTTTCCCGGGCAGCCGCGAGCATTGGTTTAGAGTGGAGGCCTCCACCCTGTCCCGAGCGTTCGCGGCTGGACGATTGGTTTTTGGGTAAGGCTGCCGACCCCCGTGGTCCACGGCAAACCCCAATACCATTCTTCCTGGATGTGCATGATGAGATCTCGAAGTCCTGGAAGACCCCCCTGTCTTCCCGGGACCGCTCGCTGATCCCATCCGCCTTTCCTCCCCTCGATGAGGCGGCCGCCCGTGGGTACACTGGGCTTCCCCCGGTTGAACGCTCTGTTGCGATGCAACTGTGTCCTCAGAGTGCTTCTTCTCAGGGCGAGCCTAAGCATCCATCCAAGGCCTGTGGATTTTCGTCGTCTATGGCGGCGAAGTCTTACAGAGCGGCGGGACAGGCGGCTACCTCTCTGCATGCTATGGCCACTCTGCAGGTCTACCAGGCCCAGATGCTCAGAAACATGCACGAGGGCAGGACAGACCCAGGGCTCTTCAATGAGCTGCGTGCCGCAACCAACCTCGCTCTCCGGGCGACGAAGGTAGCCGCGCGCTCCCTGGGTTTGGTGATGTCCACCGCGGTGGTCCAGGAGAGACACCTGTGGCTGAACCTGGCTGACATGCGGGATTCCGAGCGGACTCGTCTGCTCGATGCGCCCCTGTCCCAGGCCGGCCTCTTCGGCGGCGCAGTTGAGGACTTTGCCCAACAGTTCTCAACTGCACAGAAACAGACTGAGGCCATCAAACATATTCTGCCCCGCCGACCCGCTGCTGCCTCGTCGTCGGTCGGGCAGACGCCTCAGCCTGTTTCCCGCCGAGGGCGCCCTCCTAAAGCTCCCGCCCCTCCCGCTAGGCCAAAGCAGCAGCCTTCACCCAGGCCGACGCGCGGAGGAAGCCGCAGGAAGGCGCCCCAGCCCTCTCCAGCCCCGCCCCCCGCCAAGCGCCGGGCCAAGCGGCGCTCCTGAGACGGGCTGCTCAGGGATGACGTTTGTTTCACAGGAGATGGTAGCAGGGCCACTCCTTCCCCCGGGGGAGAATCTTTTGTTCTCCACTCCCCGCTGCTCACCCACGGGTGGGCAGCACCCTAATGTGGTTAAAGACAGAAACAAACCTCTCACCCCTGAGCACACAGAGTTCTCGGACGACCCAGAGCGCCGCCCACCAGCCGTGCTCTCCTCGTCCCCCTATGTCCCAGAGTCGGTTGACACGGCGTGCCGCCCACGGGCCGTTTCGTCCCTGTCCCACTCTGTCGCCAGACCCCTGGCAGAGCAGGCCCCCGTGGAACGCTGGTCCTTCCCTGGCCTCCTCTGTCAGGGCGCGGAGCTTAACTGCGCCCCCACACCGGATCGCTATGCCGTCCACGTCCGGGCCAGTTACTCCGCTTCGCTGCCCCTCCGGGGGGACGCCGGTGGTCCGCATGACCCCGCTGGTACAGTTCCTAGAAGCCTGGCTAGAGCTTCCCCAACTGTCCCGCTGGGTCGCCCGCACCGTCCGGTTCGGCTATGCGATTCAGTTCGCACGGTCTCCTCCCCGATACAGGGGAGTCCGCTCCACTTTGGTCGGTGGCAACGCCCCGATCATGCGAGCAGAGATTGCCACTCTGCTGGCGAAGGGTGCAATCGAGACTGTCCCTCCAGCCGAGATGAGGTCCGGCTTCTACAGCCCTTAATTCATTGTCCCCAAGAAAACCGGTGGGTTACGACCAATCCTGGACCTGCGAGTATTGAATCGCTCCCTTTACAGGATGCCGTTCAAAATGCTCACCGCCAAACGCATTTTCGAGTGTGTCCGGCCCCAGGATTGGTTTGCAGCGATCGACCTGAAGGACGCCTACTTTCATGTCTCCATTCTCCCTCGTCACAGACCGTTCCTCCGGTTTGCTTTCGAGGGACAGGCATATCAGTACGCGGTTCTCCCGTTCGGGCTAGCCCTGTCCCCTCGCGTCTTCACGAAGGTCGTCGAGGCAGCCCTTGTTCCCCTTCGGGTTCACGGGGTTCGCATCCTGAACTATCTCGACGACTGGCTGATTATAGCTCACTCTCGAGACCAGGTTTGCGAACACAGGGACCTTGTGCTCCGGCACTTAGCCCGTCTGGGCCTTCGGGTCAACTGGGAGAAGAGCAAACTTTGCCCCGTGCAGAGGATCTGTTTTCTCGGTATGGACATTGACTCGGTCGCCATGTCCGCGCAGCTTACGAGCGAGCGCGCGCAGTCACTGCTGACTTGTCTGAGACAAATACAGGGCAAGAAAGCGGTTCCACTGAAACATTTTCAGAGGCTCCTGGGGCATATGGCATCTGCAGCCGCGGTCACGCCGCTCGGATTGCTTCATATGAGACCGCTTCAGCTTTGGCTTCGCGACCGAGTCCCGAGGTGGGCATGGCAACAAGGCAAGCTCCGTGTTCCAGTGACTTCGAGCTGCCGTCAGACCTTCACCCCGTGGTTGAACCTCAGTTTTCTCAGGGCTGGTGTCCCCCTGGAACGAGCGTCGAGGCATGTTGTTGTCTCAACAGATGCCTCCACCACGGGCTGGGGCGCCATGTGCAATGGTCATGCTGCCGCGGGCTCCTGGACAGGACCCCAGCGCCTATGGCATGTGAATTGCCTCGAGTTGCTGGCAGTACGCCTTGCTCTGCACCACTTCCGAGCGCTGCTCATGGGTCAACACGTACTAGTCTGATCAGACAATACCGCCACAGTAGCGTACATCAACCATCAAGGTGGTCTACGCTCCCGCCGTATGTCGCAACTCGCTCGCCACCTCCTCCTATGGAGTCAGAAGCATCTGAGGTCCCTTCGTGCTATTTACATTCCCGGAGCCCTGAACCGTGCTGCCGACGAGCTGTCACGGCTTCAGCCCCTCCCTGGAGAATGGCGACTCCATCCCCAGTCGGTCCAGCTGATTTGGGACCAGTTTGGCGACGCACAGATAGATCTGTTTGCCTCCCGCGACTCATCCCATTGTGCCCAGTTTTATTCTCTGACCGAGGGCACGCTCGGCACGGATGCACTGGCGCACAGCTGGCCGCGGGGCCGCAAGTATGCGTTTCCCCCAGTGAGCCTTCTTGCGCAGCTCCTGCGCAAGGTCAGGGAGGACGAGGAGCAAGTCCTTCTGGTTGCGCCGTACTGGCCCACCCGGACTTGGTTCTCCGAACTAGTGCTCCTCGCGACAGCACCTCCTTGGCCAATTCCTCTGAGGAAGGACCTCCTTTCTCAGGGACGGGGCACTCTATGGCACCCTCGTCCCGATCTCTGGAACCTCCACGTGTGGCTCCTCGACGGGACGAGACAGGTTTGAGTACCCTACCACCTGCGGTGGTGGCTACCATCACTTCCGCTAGAGCGTCGTCCACGAGACATGCCTACGCGTTGAAGTGGAACCTATTCGTCAATTGGTGCTCTTCTCGCCGAGAAGACCCCCGGAGTTGTTCGATCAGTTTCGTGCTTTCCTTCCTTCAAGATGGGTTGGAGCGAAGGCTGTCTCCCTCCACCCTCAAAGTTTATGTTGCCGCTATTGCCGCTCACCACGACTTAGTGGAAGGTAAGTCCATAGGGAAGCACGACCTGATCGTCAGGTTCCTGAGGGGGGCGAGGAGACTGAATCCTCCTCGCTCTCCTCTCGTTCTCTCTTGGGACCTCTCAGTGGTCTTAAGTGCCCTGCGGAGTGCTCCCTTTGAGCCTTTGCAATCAGTGGAGCTTAAGTTCCTGTCAATGAAGACAGCGCTCCTGATTGCATTGGCTTCTCTCAAGAGGGTCGGGGACCTGCACGCATTCTCCGTTGACGAAGCGTGCCTAGAGTTCGGGCCGGCCGGTTCTCACGTGATCCTGAGACCCCGGCCTGGATATGTGCCCAAGGTTCCTATCACTCCCTTCCGGGACCAGGTGGTGAACCTGCAAGCGCTGCCCTCGGAGGAGGCAGACCCAGCCTTGGCACTGCTCTGTCCAGTACGCGCTCTCCGCGCTTATGTAGACAGGACGCAGTGTTTCAGGACCTCAGACCAGCTCTTTGTCTGTTATGGTGGGAAGCTGAAGGGAAAGGCTCTCTCAAAGCAGAGGTTGTCTCACTGGATTGTGGACACCATTGCTTTGGCTTACCAGCAGCAAGGCCGACCGTGCCCCCTTGGTGTGACCGCCCACTCCACCCGGAGTGTGGCATCCTCCTGGGCGCTGGCGCATGGCGCCTCGCTAGCAGACATCTGCAGAGCTGCAGGCTGGGCGACACCTAACACATTCGCCAGATTCTACAATCTCCGAGTGGAGCCTGTGTCCTCTCGTGTTCTCGCTTCAAACAGCTAGTTCCGGACCCGCTCAGGTGTCTTCGCTTGCTCGCCATTCCACTCCGCGGACTGGATACGTGCGATATTCTGCTCAGGTGAGCTTCTCCGAAAGCCCTGAGTTCCTCCAGCACCCCTGATGCTAGCGCCAGTGTCTATTGCCTGGGCGTCGGCTAGGTGCCTCCGTGTGCATGGTCCCTCCCATGAGCTACCCCCACACGTGTATTTCCACTGTAAGCCTCTTTGAGCATGTGTCTTTCCCCTCGGCAAGCCACCTTGCCACCCCTGAGGTTGAAATATTCCACCTGCGGCTGGACACCTCAGAGTTTTCCCATATGTTACTATCAGGTCATATGTGTATTTTCAAATGCCCCCCCCACTGGGTTGGTGATAATTGCATATTTCCCCTTAAAAGCTTGGGATATGCTTCCCAGTGTACCTTGGTATTCCTGTGTTAAATAGGAGTCCTTCGTCCTAATATCTCGAGGGCTCAGATTTTTCGCAGGGCGCTGGAAGACAGCTGTGAAGGTGGCGTGATTTGACTGGTAACCCCATTCGTCGTCATCCGACGTAACTCGGAGTGACAACGAAAGGGAACGTCTCGGTTACGTATGTAACCCTCGTTCCCTGAGTAGGGAACGGAGACGTTACGTCTTCCTGCCACTTCCGCTGTTTCGCGGGGATCGCCTGAGTTCAGTCTTGGCTCCTCAGCGAGAAAACATAACTGCATGTTGCCAGCGTCCTCCTTTTATACCCACGAGGTGGGGCGGAGTTACGTCATGCAAATTCCACAGACCCATGGCATTTCTTTGCCATTGGCTCGTTTTGTAATACTCAAAGGTGATAGGCTTTCTAAGCGAAACCCCATTCGTCGTCATCCGACGTAACGTCTCCGTTCCCTACTCAGGGAACGAGGGTTACATACGTAACCGAGACGTTTTGTTATGAGAACGTCCTCCAGATATTCAGTGCTGGTTCTGGGAACGTAAACAATGTCCAGTTTTCGTGATGTTAGAGGAACGTGTTTTAGATGATGTTCCTTTAACTTAATTCTGATCAACAATGAAACATTCTAGGAACGTTTATTTCTAACATTCCAAGACCATAAAAATGTCTGAATGTTAATATTATGTTATTTAAAGGTTAGTATGATGTTCCTGAGACACCCTTTCAATCGTTCAAGCACCGGCTGTGAACAAGCACTGAAAGAAAGAGAAATAAGAACAAACTACAACTTTCTTCAGACACAGCCTTCGATGAAAATACATTAAATCTCTGAGATCTGATTGAACAACTCCACAAACAGCATTACCAGCTTCACTTATTACTCCAGACTGACTTTATTTCTGTCACGTCTACAGAAGCTCTCATTGAGATTAACAGAGGTTTAGATGATGGTGATGAAAATGCTTAGTTTTTCAGTGTTTGCTTTAGTTGTGCTCTTGACCCTTGACTTTTGTTAAGTGACTTTTTTTCAGTAATTGCAGTGTTTTCAGACAACAGTTCTGCATTGAAAAAGCAGACCGACACGTCAGCATTAATGGTGAAACGACTCCATCATTACTCAATTACTCAATTTTGACAGTCTTTCCCACAATTGGAGCTCTTTTCCATAAAATGGCAGGAGATGTGAAGCTCCTGAAAAGTCAAATACTAGAACCACTAGAAAGGCACCATAATAACAGTGCACAGTCTGCTAATCTAGACCATACCAGAGAATTGTGTGTGATAAATGGACTGATTTTATGGTGGGTATTGAACTTTAAGTCAAAGTTCATTTATTCAGCGCTTTTACCAATATAGCTCGTTTCAAAGCTGCTTCACAGTGATAATAGGAAATTACAGTAACAGATTGTTTGGCTTTACAGCGGCTCTAGAATAAAGTTATTGTCCAGATAAAGTTAGTTTTGATTGATTCACTTCCGTTGTAAAGATCATCAGTTATTAACTGACACGACACCGTTCTAACTGAACACTTTTAATAGTTCATCCGCACATCAACAGTGTTTGTGCTTGAGAACACAAACCCTGTCACAGTCCAGCTTTAGTAAGTTCAGTGATGGTTCATTTCTGTTGTAAAAAAGTTATTAATTTAGTTCATATATCTAGCCGCTCTGGAGAAAACCGTGATGTCATCGTCCAGCTCAGTTCATTTCTTGTATAATGCTGTCAATCAATAATATTGTTGAATATTAATAATAACATAAATCATTGGTCATTATCTAAAACACTGTTGCCTGGTGTTTCCTTGAGGAAATCTTTCTCTCTCTGTTCTCTCTTTTTAAAAAATGTTCAGCGTTTGCTCCTGGAAGCTGTTTTAGGGTTTGTGTTCAGCTTTGATACGAGCTATATTGGTAAAAGCGCTGTATAAATGAAGGAGACTTGACCTCATCTCTCTCTCTCTCTCTCTCTCTGTGTCTGTGTTCAGAGTGCAGGTGTGATGTCGGTGTACCTGTTCATGAAGCGCTACACCGCGGAGATCTACCAGCCCCACCCGAGCTTCTACCGGCCCCGGCTGAGCAACGGCTCTGATTACTCGGGTCAGTTCCTCCACCCGGAGCCCTGGCCCCGGGGCCGCAGCCCGTCTGACCTGTCCAGCGACGCCTCGCTCCCGATGAGCGCCGGCTACCCCGCCCTGCTCAAGTGTCCCGACTACCAGCTGGTGTCGTCCTCGCCCTGCTGAGCACACGCCTGATGCCCTACGCCCGCTAAAGCCATCTAAACCTGCAGGAACTGATGCGTCTGCGCCTTAGGAAACAGACGTCTCAATCCACACGCCCTGATATTTACTCTTTTTGTGAATAAAAAGTGCATACTTTTGAGTGTGTAGCAGAAGAGTAGACGAGCTTTGGGACAAACTATCACGTCATAAAATTGTGTCTTTAACGGTTGCTCTCTGTCACAGTAAACTGACCTGTCAATCATCTGGGCAAAGATAAAATACTCCACATTTAATTTAATTTAATTTCCTACTGTATCGGATAGAAATGCAGAATCACGATGATCTGCAGTCGCGGGTCTTTCATGACGAGACTCTCCTCATATTAATACATGATGCATTTAAAACCAATCTCTATTAAAGTCCACATTGTTATTGCAGTTTTAAATATAACACGCATAACATTAATAAATATTAACTTTGATGATGCTTTGGGACACACTTCTTTTAATCTCACACACTGTTTCGGTCTGCATTCTCCAGCAGGGGACAGTGTAGGATTACATCACACTACAACACATGAACTAACAGTCAACAATACTTTTATTCATCTTAGTTCATACTCATTTTAACATTTACTAATACATTATTAAAAGTTGTGTTTGTTAACATTAGTTAATGCACTGTGAACTAACTTGAGCAAACAATGAACAGCTGGTATTGTATTAACTAACATTAACAAAAATGAATAAATACTGTAACAAATGTTTTGCTCATTATTAGTTCATGTTAGTTAATGAAGCTTATTGTAAAGTGTTACCGGTATGATTCTCTGGAGTGATTCACACACTGGTTATTATAATCATCAAGGGTTAATGTGCAACTGGGTGTCCGTCCATGTAAATATTTATGGTGCTTAATTATACAAATATGATTTGTAGCCATTATGGATCACTGCCTTCTATTTCATCAGTCTGCTTTGAAGAAAAGTCCAATATTTGTGTAATGTGTGTATATATACTATGGATGTAATGCAATATAATATCTATTCATATCAAATTGTATTCTTATAAAGGTTGTTGTAACAAAATTATTCGTAAATAAGTGCAGAAATCACCTTGGTATCTATTGAACACAAAACAAATGTGAAATTTGTGATGAGATATTATAAAGTCGTTTCAACTTAATTTCCTTTCTGCTTCATCCTCCTGTTAACATTGCATATAATCTGTACCTGCATAAACCTTGTTTATTAATTTTTCAGTCGCCACACTTTGTCCAGATTCCAGCTAATCTGAATCTAGACATGAGTATATAGACATAATTATATAAATATATATTTATCAGTATTATAGACTATCAATCTGCATTGCTGGCAAGCATTGTTCAGTTAGTGACAGTAGGTGGTGACAGAGTTTTGTTTATGAGTTATCATTCAAACAATCTTTTTTATTTACAAATATTAGACTAATATTAGAGAATAAATGTAACACAGTTGGACACTAAGGGGGCTTAATGTATATCTACATAAAGATATTAATACATTTATATAATTTTTGCTTCATAGAAAATTGGATTGAGTCAATATAATTACAGGAAAGCTTACATTTGTGAACATGAAATTTTGACATTAAAGGAATTAAATGTATTATATAACCCTGACTGCGCTTGTCCAGTTCTGCAAAAGACCATATAATAAATGATCTTTGTGATAAAAACACAAACAATTTGCCAAAACGGTCTAATGAATGGGCAGTGCCTGAATAAACCAGCCACAGTTTCAGGGAACTTTCACAAAAAGTGCAACAAAAATCAAAATCACCTTTAATTTTATTAAAAGTAATGTTTCACTGGGTAAACCCTGTGTATAATTTTGAATGACACCTCTTTGACTTAATAACTGAATATTGATGAGGCATAAGCCAAACCTTTTTCCACACAAATATTATAAGAGCTTACTATAGTAGGTGAGGACCATTGTTGAATGTAAATTATTTTCTGATGTCTAAAAAGCATATGATTTCAGGCGATATTGCACCAAAAACTTGCATAGTCCCCCGTGTGTTACAGGAATATTATAATGTGCAAAAAACATAAAGAAAACCATTTAAATTATATAACTGCTTTAATGATGGTATATTAATGGATCAATGTTTCAGAAACAAATGTGCATTTAAATATTATGTTTTATTGTTCTGTATATAATACTTATGTGGTGAAAAGTTATTTGAAAATCAAGGCCATGATAAATTCAGATAGTTTTGCAGGTATTTTATCAATATTATAATTACAACTAAGAGGAAAATGTGTATTATCAAGGTTTGAAAGAATATGAGAGAGGATAAAGTTCCTTATGGAATTAGGATGTTTTTAGCCTATTAACTTTAGATATATTATTTAATGTTTCAAAATATTTAGGCCACTATTTTTTATAAGAAGATGTTTTTTCATAATTTTCATTTTCATTGACTTTCCAACTGATGTTCAAATCATGCCACTTTTATGAGGATCTCAGGCTTCCCTGGAGTTTGTGGAGCGGTTGTTATGTTTATGGACATATAACTTATGTTTGCATCATCGCTCTAACTATAAATGAGGAGACATATATCAATAGAAATGGATTCTGTAGCATAAACACTAATTTGCAATGATTTTATAAATGCATTAAATGATTGGTGTCATGCTGCTGTGACCTCACCCTTGCAGGCTCACTATTGGCTGATTCAGTGGTTGAGGGCGGCCATTTTGGGTTGACATCATTGTAGTCCTTGGTTTGTAGTCCTCGCCTCAGTCAGCACTTGAGAATCAGTCTTAAACTTTACTGAAAGGTGCTTTTAGCTGCTTTACAAGCATATAAACGTCAGAAATCTACACTGTACATGATCAAATTAGTTGGATTAAATAGCCCTGTGTGACGATGTGTGGGGAAAAAAACATAACTCGTGAAAGCGTTAGCTTTATGAATGTTTTATGTATTCGTAGTTCATGTACAGTTTGACCAATAGCTTATACAGACATATCAAAATTAATCTGGAGCCCCAAATGGCATTAGAGATAGTATTCCACCCTTGGAAAGGGCTTTTATTTTACAACCACATATAAATTGCTACTGGATTTTGTCTTCTTCTTAAAAAAACAACTTATTTTTTCCAGAATTACAAGGTGATTTTTCCCCCTGACAGAAGTACATTAGTTTAAGGCTGCTGAGCGAAGAGCCCTAACAATAAAGAGCCAGTAGATTTATATATGCTACAGATTGTACTTACACAACAAAAAAAAGAGGACAAATGTTTACAGTATTTACACATAACTTAGATCTATAGTTTACCAATTATGAGTAGAATAAAATCATTTCACAAAGAAAATAAATATAAAAGGAGATATTTAACTGTACTTGTAAAGAGAACACAAAAGCAGGCAAATTCATTCATATTACATCAAAACATCATATGCAACAGTAGATCTAAGAGCAGAACGGAAAGGGTTAATGGACTGGTACCTTCTGATGGACAACAGAAATGAATCCTGAATTCAGAGAACATACTCTTCCCACACAGCAACATAGTGTCGGCCCAGATCCGGCCCACATCCGGTATTACACACGTGCCAGATGTGGGCCGGATCTGGGCCAACACTGTGTTGCTGTGTGGGATACTATTCTATATACCATTGAAAGATACCCAGACAGTAATATAGTGTCGGCCCAGATCCGGCCTACATCTGGCACGTGTGTAATACCGGATGTGGGCCGGATCTGGGCCGACACTGTTGCTGTGTATAGTAAGAGTAATACGCAGTTCTGAATTCAGCTTAAATCTATATAATATATTTGTAATATATTTGCTGTTTCTCACTCTAACAACATGAAATCAGTCCAGCTGACTCCAGAGCGCCACCTAGCGTTAACACTGGATATCATGCACACACGGGTCTTCTAGCACCATAAGAGGTAATGGCCATGAAAGGGTTACTGTCGATCGCACCGGCCGTCCAAATAGGTCTCGTCTCTTCCGAAATAAATGGCTTTTCTGCAGTCAGAGTTCATAAACAAGTTCATATCGCCCAGGTAAACATACCAACATCCATGCAAATACAAACATGTCAGGACAGCTGTGTTTTCATATGAATAGAAACTGGCTAGAAAATGTCGGGTCATCAAACACACATTTGCACAAAGTCTGTCCCAGTAGGCAGTGTGTGTTGCTGTGAACAGGCTTTGAGGAAGAGGTTGGGATGTAGATTTCACTTCTTGTTGGCGATGCGTCTCTTCCTGGTGGCCAGCATGTCGTAGAAAGGGTCCCGGCTGATGCTCGCTCTGAAGGAACCAATTAAAAGGAGATGTGAGAAATAAAATTGATATATGGAAATAAAGCATATAGCCTGTATATGTTTGCACACACACCCCTGTCTTAGATATCATATCTTTATTTTGGTTTTTTACTAGTAAAATTTTAATTAGAGAGCTCTGTAATTGTAATTGTTACTAGTAATAATTGAATTGTAGAGCTCCGTAATTAAAAATGAATGGAAGTCAATGGAGACATATGACTAGTAAAAATTCAATTGTAGAGCTCTCTAACTGAATTCTTACTAGTAAAAATGCTATTACGACGAGAATCGCTGGGGAAAATTTAAGCTAAAAGAGCTTGCCATACAGAGAGTGCTTCTTTTATTGTGTGTGACTACATCTATAGTGAGTTGCTAATTGTAGACAGCCTTTCAAGGCCTCACAAGTGAGCTCCAGAGACGAAGGCAAATTTAAATTGTTACGCTGCTCAAAATCTTAGGGTATATAGGTATGGATTATAGGTACCCAGACAGCAACATAGTGTCGGGACAGATCCGGCCCACATCTGTGTGAATTCAACGTGTACCAGATGTGGGCCGGATCTGGGCCGACACTATGTACACTTAGTCTGGGTAATCCCATAATGCACTGCGATAAGATAAGTGGAAAAAAAAGTTGATGCAGAGCAGAGTGAGTGCTCTTTGTATCTTTATTATTGCAAAGGCTGCTGGGAAATGTGTTTATTCTGCACACTATTGGCTATGTTGGGCTAAATTCTACCCTGCTACTTTTAGTATTTCTTCAAAGTTTTGGATTGGACTGTCAGCCATAAAATTAAAAATGCAACTAATTACATTTTTCAAAAACGCTAACAGGATGCCTCTCACATACAATATGATTTATAATACAGGATACACTGCACAGACTTTAGTAACAGGGTAGTAACAATATAGCGTGTCAATATATCACAATATAAAAATATGTATAACAATATGTATCGTGGATACATAAAAATTACTGTGTGAGAAAAAAATTCAAGTTTTCAGAGTTTTAGTGTCAGTACTATATTAAACTACTATATATAATGTTGGATATAATGTATAATAATGCACTGGGGAATATTAGTGGGTACTGATAATGCCACATGTTACCAGTAAAAAGTGGCCTGCATTATTTTAAATATATCTAGTCAGTAAAAGAATATTCATCTAAAATAATTCTGTGTTTTCTGGGTTAAGCTCTGACTAATCTCCACTGAAAACACAGGGTCGTGGATGAGACTAAACACCATCATGAGTAGTGCTGTTAAAATCCACCCACATGAATAAATATACTATATAGTATTTACTAGAGTAATTTTACCATAATATACTATAGTATTTTTTTTCATGTTGGTGGATTTTAACAGCATTTAATTTGATTAATTCTTAAAAGTACCATAATATATTATAGCATTTTTTCATGTGGGTATGGTTCAAAAACACTATATTATTTACAAGAGTAATTTTACCATAATATACTAGTGTTTTTGAACCATACCCACATGAAAAAATACTATGGTATTTTTTAGTAAAATTACTCTAGTAAATACTTTAGTGTTTTTGAATCATACCCACATGAAAAAAATACTATAGTATATTATAGTTTATAAAAAATTTTTTTGACTATAATATATTTTTTCATGTGGGCACAGATGTCCCGGTCTGGACAGTTAACAAGATCTGTCCCAAAAGCTACTGAGGTGCAATTCACAAAACATGTCAGTAACATGGCTGGGCCTGGCTGGGAACATGGGATTCTTTGCATTTTGAGATTATTTTCATGAAAATTAAGTAATCCCCCCATTCTCATTACTGTAATGCAACAATAAAGGAATAAATTATTAAATAATCCCATTTTCATTACAGTAAAATACAGTAAAACAACAACACAAATCGTGGTGAATAATGTCCAAATTACATTGTATTACAGTAATAAGGATCTAATTCTAATTTATATTTAAATAGACTTGGCTTAATTCAAATCACCGTTAAGAATAATGGCACAAATAAAATTTGGTGATGAGATTGTGTATTTGGTGACACAGTTTGTGAATGAAAATTTGATGGGAAATATGTTTAATTATAATAAAAATAATCTTGAAAGCAAATAATTATAATAATAATAATGGTCCTAAAAATAGACTTTATTTTCTTTATGCATAAATATAGTAATATATATATATAATATAATATATAGTCATATTTTTTAAATATGACTGTTAGAGTGTAACATGACCGTGAGCGAATCACTGTGCTGAGGCGGCCCGGAGACGAATTAAGCCTCAGAAGTGTTTGGAAAATGTTTCAATGAGAGTAAAAGCAGCAAAGGCCAACAGAGGTCAATTGTAAATTGATTATTGGCAAACATACACAAATTTGAAGATGATGCATTTGAGTCGGCTGGAGGTTTTCAAGAAAACGAGTGCATTTTTACACCATTAGTTGTTACCATCATGTGCTCACATTATGCATTTTTGCAAAACTCCAAACCCGTACCTATACATTTCATATAGATTAACATTATATGGGCAAGATTATGGATAAATAAGAATTTATTATCATTGTACAATACTACACAGCAAAATCCAGAGTGTTTAAGTAACTCTGAAAGTATGTAATTTATTAAAAAAAAAAAAAATTCAGAATGTTTGATCTGTTGCAATAAATTATTATTGGAGAATGTAATCTGTAAATAACAAATATCCACTTTTGGTCAGGAATAAGATTAATGAATTATTCTATTTTATGATGCTGGAAACTGTATCACCTGATCATCTTTGTTTCTGGCTTCCTTTGAAACGAATGATGTGTTTCGGTAAACACTGTTACAAAGACCTCAAACTCACATAAAAAGCAAAGAGTTAAACCGACCAACTAAAGCAAATACTGATCAGCATAATGGCGACTTTTTATTTTATTTTATTTGTTAAGTGTCTCTAAACCCTGGTTGTTTGTCTGACACACCTATTTCAGGTCTTGGAGTCTCTACTAATGAGCTGAGGACTTGCATCAGGTCTGTTTGATTAGAAAGACATACAATATGTGAACTGTTGAGGATTGAGAAGCACTGCTGTAGCTGGCACATTATTTTCAAGAGCCTTAAAGGGATAGTTCACCCAAAAATGAAAATTCGGTCAGTATTTACTCGCCCTCATGTTGTTCCAACCCCGTAAGACCTTCGTTCATCTTCGGAACACGAATTAAGATATTTTTGATGAAATCTGAGAGCTGGATCACTCCTCCATACTAGTCCATAGGCTTCTTCAGGGAGTGAAACTTGCCGGCCTCGAACAGTTATTAAAAACATTGTTAAAATAGTCCAAGTGACTACAGTGGCTCAATCTTAAGTTTATCAAGCGACGAGAATACTTTTTGTGTGCGCAAAAACAAACAAAAATAACGACTTTATTTAAACTATTCATTTCCTTCTCATGGGCCTCTAGTCAGTTAAACTAGTATGTTTGCGTAGAGCTACGTCACACGCAGGCTCACTATTGGCCGACGCTGGTCATGTGTGTGATGCGTGTGACGTACAACAACAGAAGCTTACGCTGTTACACTAGTTTAACTGACTCAGAAGGAAATGAATAGTTGAAATAAAGTCGTTATTTTTGTTTTTTGCGCACAAAAAGTATTCTCGTCGCTTGATAAACTTAAGATTGAGCCTCTGTAGTCACTTGGACTATTTTAACGATGTTTTTAATAACTTTTCGAGGCCGGCAAGTTTAATCCCTGAAGAAGCCTATGGACTAGTATGGAGGAGTGATCCAGCTCCCAGATTTCATCAAAAATATCTTAATTCGTGTTCCGAAGATGAACGAAGGTCTTACAGGGTTGGAACAACATGAAGGTGAGTAAATAGTGACAGAATTTTCATTTTTGGGTGAACTATCCCTTTAACCTTTTAGCACCCCTCACTGGACGTCTGACTTTGAAAGTGTAGCGAAATGTGCAAGAATCAACGTATTATTTAGCGAAGGCTCGTTTTTCTAATGAGCTTGGCTAGTTAGTTACTTTACTTGAGCTTGTTCTTGTTGACAACGTGGCAGCTCATTAGGTTTTGTTATAGAGTTAAAGTCACGTCACATTCAACAATATACACTCACCTAAAGGATTATTAGGAACAACTGTTCAATTTCTCATTAATGCAATTATCTAATCAACCAATCACATGGCAGTTGCTTCAATGCATTTAGGGGTGTGGTCCTGGTCAAGACAATCTCCTGAACTCCAAACTGAATGTCAGAATGGGAAAGAAAGGTGATTTAAGCAATTTTGAGCGTGGCATGGTTGTTGATGCCAGACGGGCCGGTCTGAGTATTTCACAATCTGCTCAGTTACTGGGATTTTCACGCACAACCATTTCTAGGGTTTACAAATGGTGTGAAAAGGGAAAAACTTCCAGCTGGCGAAAATGCCTTGTTGATGGGCTATGTATGGGCTACAACAGCAGAAAACCCCACCGGGTACCACTCATTTCCACTACAAATAGGAAAAAGAGGCTACAATTTGCAATAGCTCAGCAAAATTGGACAGTTGAAGACTGGAAAAATGTTGCCTGGTCTGATGAGTCTCGATTTCTGTTGAGACATTCAGATGGTAGAGTCAGAATTTGGCGTAAACAGAATGAGAACATGGATCCATCATGCCTTGTTACCACTGTGCAGGCTGCTGGTGGTGGTGTAATGGTGTGGGGGATGTTTTCTTGGCACACTTTAGGCCCCTTAGTGCCAATTGGGCATCGTTTAAATGCCACGGCCTACCTGAGCATTGTTTCTGACCATGTCCATCCCTTTATGGCCACCATGTACCCATCCTCTGATGGCTACTTCCAGCAGGATAATGCACCATGTCACAAAGCTTGAATCATGTCAAATTGGTTTCTTGAACATGACAATGAGTTCACTGTACTAAAATGGCCCCCACAGTCACCAGATCTCAATACAATAGAGCATGTGGTGGAACGGGAGCTTCTTGCCCTGGATGTGCATCCCACAAATCTCCATCAACTGCGAGATGCTATCCTATCAATATGGGCCAACATTTCTAAAGAATGCTTTCAGCACCTTGTTGAATCAATGCCACGTAGAATTAAGGCAGTTCTGAAGGCGAAAGGGGGTGAAACACAGTATTAGTATGGTGTTCCTAATAATCCTTTAGGTGAGTGTAGATTGTTTCAAAGCAGCTTTACAGTGATAAAAGTAACAAAGTAACAGAGATTGTTTTGACTTACCAGAAGCTCTAGAATAAAGTTATGGTCCAGCAGCTAAAGTTAGTTTTATCCCTGTATGCTGCGTTTCTTCAGCAAATGGGTGTCAGGCAGTTGTTAAATCATTGAACAAGACTATTTAACACTATGTTCAATGGGAAATCCTACTTAATGGATTTGATCCATTCCTCCTTCTCCTCTGGTGTGGGAGCTGATATCCTGTAGACGACGTGGTTTCCCTCCACCACCCTCCCATCGGCCTCCGTCTTACACGCCTTGATCACCTGCCCTTTATGGTTGGGATTGTACAGCTCAAAGCAGTTCTACACGAGGACAAACAACACACTGTTAGGCATGAGGTTTCCGTGATCCCGTACGGCTCTAGCGTTCACGTTTGCTTGGGCACTCACAGGTTTCCTGGGTTCCTCCACCTCTCTGATGCTGAGGTTCTCCAGAGGGATAATTCCACGAGGTTCCTTGTCCTAAAGTCAGGAGAAACCCATTAAAATGCATCTGGGACAAGAATAATCCCTCAAACCCTCAGACAGGACATGCTGTAACTCAAGTCCTGAAATTATGCTGAAAAACAATCTACTTACTGTTGTGTACTCAAAATAGTACAAGCAGTTGTCGGTCAGAATAAACCATCTCCTCTTCCAAGTTTTTACTCGTCCACCTGCAAAGAAAAAGGAAAACCATCAATGCCAGTGACCCAATTTCTTTCTTTTTTTAAATATATAAATGAAGTTTTTATTGGTTTTCTTCATACATAACAAAACATACCAAAACGAACAATAAAAAAAAGTGACCCAATTTCTGAGCAGTAACTGGCTAGAGCAAATAAACAGCTCCTATTTCTCATTTCAGGAATATCAGCAACAATATATAATATCTTCTCTTGTCTATTTTAATGTGTAGAGACAACTCTCTGTAAACATCAATTGGTTGAGTTCCTGAAGAGTCTGAGACTGTCCTAAATACCAGCCTCAGCCCATGTGGTCTTCATTATAGATGCGTCCCAGACAGCAACAGTGTCGCCCCAGATCCGGCCCACATCTGGGTTTAAGTATATTAAGTCAATTGTACTTTGTAATGTCAAATTAAAAGTTTTCTAATTTCATACTTTTAAAAGTCTTTTTTTTCCTGTTTTAAAGAAGTAGACTTATTTTGATGTGTTGACAGTATTATCAACATATAACTGTAGTGTGTTATTCAATGTTGTAATGAAATGAAATGTTCAATGAAAGTAAACATCTTAAATACACTGAATTGCAGCTTTATCTTCACAAATGTCTAATTACAAATATATTTAAATATAATGTAGTTTCAATAGAAATTACATAAAATTTTTAGTAGCTTGTCAGTATGTTCAGCAGCACACTTTAACCACATTTCAAATAGATTCAATATAAAAGAAGTACTTATAAAGTCCCCCTCTAGTCAGTAATTAATAACCTTAAAACTTATCTTTGATAACCAAAATGACATTTAAATGTTTTTTCCTTAAAATATCTTGAGTATGCGTGGTTCTATGAATATGCAAATGAGCCCCGCCTCCACTCACTCACTCTATAGGCGGGTCCACAACACACTACACTTTGTCCCTCTTTACACTTTTTCCCTTATACTATAGAGGGAAACACATTAAGATTGTGTGGGTATAAATTCATAAAAAAACAATGGTACATTAAAAAGTGCAGACAATTTGCATTTTGTTAGAAGAGTAGATCTACTTTAGTGTCCTCATGTCCTCTTTAATGCTAGAAAATGGCCTGAAGGTGCAATACTGCCTTGTTTAATAAGCTATTTGCATTTAATATAAATATAACCTATAATATATCTTTATTCATTTGCAGATAGCATGAAATGAAGTATCCAAAAACATTACATTGAGTTCACCATATTATTCCCGTTATCAGTACTCTTTTTTTGTACTTCTTTTTCACAAGAACACAACTCCAACTCGATTTCAATTCCTGACCATAGAAAGCAAAGCACAGAAATGTCCGGGAGCAATGCTGCAGTTATTTCTATTTGAGACAGATGTCAAAGAGAGCTTGGATCACAGCGCTAACCCTTATTTGGGTTATTCCTCACAAACAAACTTTCACAAAAAAAAAAGACACAAATTACAAGAGATTGCATTTTGCAATCAAATCAAATGAAATATCACATGGCAAACGTACAAACGCCACTACCCCCACACCCTCATGTACATTAAAGCCTCTGACTCATTTGCAATCGTTCCCCTGCTGTATTGTGTGCTGTTTTTGGCTGTAATAACGTGGTGTATCGAGCACAACGCTGTAGGCTTATCCACCCCCTCTCCCGACTCCAGCGCCATCCCACAGATGCTGAACGCACATCCGCTGGAAGCGCACGGCATCGGGAGAGATTAAAGCCATGCTTTCTGCAGTTCCCTACTTGCAATTCTATTCCCATGATCTACTTTCCCGACTCTGATGTTCACCTCAGTCTCAGAAGATGGCAGCGAGAGACACAGTCAAAGCACTGATGAAAGAAGGACACACACATGATGGGAAATGAGGGTCGCCGGAGAGATGCGTATGCTTGAGGGATAATGACACAATCCAGATGACACAAAGACCAGGGTCATGTAGTTATTGATTACAGTGAGATTTACAGGTATGGGGATATAATTGCTAATACAATATTTGTGAATTCTTTTCATAAAACCATAAAATTTGTGCTCCTTTAGAAAAAATGTTTACGTCCTGCGGTACGTTGTTTAAATAGCAAATGCATTTGTGCCCATGGGCGGCTGGTCTGAGAACCAGGTGTGTGTTCAGGCGCATTGTTGGAGCGTTGCTATTTTGAGGAACTGAAATACACTGAGCCATTGACCAACTGAAACCTGGTCTAAAGTCAATGACGCAGTATTTTTTTTGTTATTTAAAGAGCGCATTAGTAATATGAGCCTATAGGCGGGTCCACAACACACTACACTTTGTCCCTCTTTACACTTTTTCCCTTATACTATAGAGGGAAACACATTAAGATTGTGTGGGTATAAATGTGTACCATTATTATTAGAAATACATTACATAGAAAACAAGGAATTTGTGTGTCCAGAGGCAATATGACAAATCCAACCATGTGCATTAAACTGGTTTTAATGTTGATAATCGTTATTGTACATATGCATCTGTTTCTGCTTCTTCTTCGCCTGTGTTTGGATTAGAAGATTTGCTTTTTCAGAAGATGTGACAGCGCCACCTACCGTATAGCAGTGAAAACGCGGAAATTTCCGTCAATGGCGGGGAAAGAGTTAACATATCTACTAATATTAGAGTAACAGATGAATTAATACTCACAGCTATTTGGGGTTAGTGATCTACTTATTTTATTATTATTTCTTCTTACATTATAGTAGCTAGCAGCATAAATAATTGCTACAAATCGCACTTGTAACGCCAAGGTCATGGGTTTGATTCCCTGGGAAACTGAGAACTGATAAGAATGTAAATGTGTACCTTGAAATGCAATGCAAGTCGCTTTGGATAAAAGCGTCTGCCAAATGCATAAATGTAAATGTATGCACTTGTTTTTAAGTCAAACTGCCTTCCGGTATAGTAAACTGACCTCTGACCCCAGAAGCAGCCTGACAAAAAAATACTAAGAAAGGCATTTTTTGCAGTGTGAGGGCAAAGGTCAAAGGGTGTCAGGAAAACAAGAAGGAGTGCTCAACATCAACTCATACACAGGAATGACACAGATAATGTGAGGAGATGGGAGACGGGACATTAGAAGACACAAACAAGCATCATTTGACGCTTGACAAACAAATAAATAAGGCACATACATATGAAACACAGCAGACTCAGTATAGACATCCCTGCAGGGCTTCATTTGTGGATCAGATCCGGCACTTCCGGGATTTTGCTCCCATGCAAAGCCAGACATTTGACTATCGGCATAAAGTCTGGTTCACACCGCAGCTTATTCAATAACTGCTCACTTAGAAGACAGGAAGAAACCCTCTGAATAGGATGTCAAGAGACCTAGTTTGTGTGTACCATGGGTTTATCTGAAATGGATTATAGCACAGTAATAAAAAGAGGTTTTAAAATAATGATGCAGCGTGTCTGCAAAGGGTTTTACAGAAAAAAAAGCACAGACTTTCTGCCATAACTCAGAAACAAAGCTAAACACAGTTCTGCGAGTCTAGTTTGTGCTCTACTAATTGCGACACGGAGTGTCTTTTTACACTAAGTGCAAATATCCTGTCTTGTTGGCAGAGGCTATTTACACTAACGTCTGATTGGGATGGACATAATTAGGGAATTAAAGTTATTGTCAACAGTTGCAATATTTTAGGGGTAAAAGCGTGGCAGAAAGTTTTGACGCAAATCATTTTAAGTGAAAACAAATACCTGTTCAGATCTGATATGAGATGGGGAAATATGTTTGCCTACAATATTATTGATCTGCTGCATTGACAGCATTATATGAGAACTGAACTGAGCTGGACGGTGACATCACTGTTTTCTCCAGAACGGCTATATATATATATATATATATAGTGTAAATAGCATATCACAAAGAAAATGCTGGTATTTTCACTTAATGTAACCAAAGACTATAGATATAGAAAGACGGTTCACTACTATTACTCATGAATTGGAGAAATTGCGTGTAATGCGGAATAAGTCCCGCCTTCTAAAGTGAATGAGCCAATCGCTGATTGGCAAAGTCATTATGTCACTGCATTTCCCATAGAAACCTGAGACTCGCTCTTATGACTGCACATGCGCACTGGCTCGTCTAGCCTGAAAAATATGTATAAAAAGCATAAAAAAACAACATTTACGGGACTGTTCATGTCAGATTTTGTTGCTGATTGCATTTAATTGTGAGTTCGGCAAGCAGTTTTTGAGATTTCAGGATTCCCCCATTCAAATAGACAGGACTTGGTCTTGTATGTCCGAAACAGCTGCAAATATGGCCGCAGAGTGAACAGACTTTCCTTGAAAGGGACTTTGGAGCCACTGCCATCGCAAAATCACACTCTAAAACGATCTTTACCATACCTCTAAACTCTTTTCAAATCTGTTAAAGATCTAACACAAGTAACCTGGCAAAAATGGCAAAATACAGTCATTATTTTTTTCCCTCAGAAACACTCTTACTGTATAAACACAACTCTGTACCCAGACTGAGAAAAGCTAAATGTCATCCAATCAGATTAGAGCTCGCCCGATTCTCTTTACATCAGATTACCAAGTGAAATGGCTTGTAAACAGTGTTTCAGTAGTGTACATGCTGCTTGCTTAAAGTTACAATCGGGCGTAACACACTTTTTCCTTAATTCTGCAGATCTGTCAAGAGCCTCAAAATGTACAAACTAAAGTCTCTGACAGCTGACAAGTAAATTGACTACAGATTTCATGTACATGTACAGCATCCAGCTTCATCTGACACTTGCAAACTTTTCACTATAGTGACTATTGCTGTCTCTCAATTTGCCTTCTTATACTACGCCCTAAATTTACTCTTTTTGTGAATAGTAGTGTGTGTGTAGCAGAAGAGTAGACAAGCTTTGGGACAAACTATCACGTCATAAAATTGTGTCTTTAACGGTTGCTCTCTGTCACAGTAAACTGACCTGTCAATCATCTGGGCAAAGATAAAATACTCCACATTTAATTTAATTTCCTACTGTATCGGATAGAAATGCAGAATCACGATGATCTGCAGTCGCGGGTCTTTCATGACGAGACTCTCCTCATATTAATACATGATGCATTTAAAACTTAATGGCCAAACCAATCTCTATAAAAGTCCACATTGTTATTGCAGATGATATACAGTATAACACGCATAACATAAATTTTTTTTTAACCGGTTAAACTTTTATTAGTCACTCAAACCTTCATCTAAATCTCTCACCGTCGGTCGCGCATATCCACCATGTTTTGTAGTTCCCTTTCGAGGGAACTCGAACTGCGTTGATGACGACACTAGGTCGTGAATGAAATCCAATCCTATTGGCGTTGCGTGATGACGTAGCATGTGACGGCATATGCGGATGTGTATAAGAGCACGCCAGCACAAACCCCCGCATGCCCACGCTATCTCATGGCTGGGGACACACACAAAATGTGTGTGTCTTGTCTGGGAAGGCAGCATGCTCAAGCAGCTCTCGAGGGGGCTGCTTGCGCTCATTGTGAATCCATGTCAGTAAGAGTGCGGCGTTCTCGGTTGGCTTTGTTCACTGATGATGGCCCAATGCGTTCACCTCGCGGTTCAGGTCCCGCATCTGCTGAGGCAATGCGGCGGCTTAGATCGTGGGGATCGCAGAGAGATCTTTTAGACGAAAGTGGGACTGCCGAGGCACATTCCCACTCTTCGTCTGAAAGCTCAGGTTCCCCTATTCCACGTTCAGGAGCCCGCTCCGCGGCTTCTCCCATTCGGGATGATGACCCAGTTTTACAGCTCTCTGATTCCGAGGAATTAGACGTGCTCAGTGTTGGGGAGGGGGATCCTAATGAGAGACACAATACTGTTCAGCCTGCACCCAGCTATGATGAATTGGTGGACGTTTTAACGCGGGCTGTGCCCAAGCTTGATATTCCTGCCGCTCTTGCAGCACCGCACGCAACCTTCATGCCGGTCTCTCCCTTTCTTCCCGGATTTACACAATGAGATGTGTAAATCTTGGAACAGGCCTTTTTCAGCGAGCTTGTCTAACCCCCCGATTTTAAACTACAGTAATACCGTGGGGGTTAGGGATAAGAGATACGGGATGATGCCTCGGGTTGAGGAAGCACAAGCTAGCTATCTTTCACCCAACCTTGCGTCATCCCTGAAGACACCGGCACTGCCTTCTAAGCCTTGCCGCACCACATCAGCTTTGGTGGGCAGAGCATATATGGCGGCGGGTCAGCTGGTGCGAGCCTGCACACAATGGCTATTTTGCAGGCGTACCAAGCCGACCTGTTGAGGGACATGGACCAAGGCGAGGGTCCCTCGGCTGATGTCATTGCAGAGCTTTGCAGGGCCACAGATTTGTCCCTCTGGGTTACCAAGGAGACGGCCCGTGCCATCAATCGCTCCATGTCAGCTCTGGTAGCCACTGAGAGACATCTATGGCTCAACCTGTCTGGCATTAAGGAGAAGGACAGGGCCTTCCTCCTTGATGCACCTGTTTCAGCTTCTGGTCTGTTTGGAGAAGCTGTTAACGCCGTAGTTGACAGGTTTCAGGATGCTAAGAAGCAGGGCGAAGCATTTAAACAGTATCTCCCTCGCCGTTCAAGGTCCAGGAGGGCGGCTGCTAGAGAACAGCCACAGTCGTCTGTTCCACAGTTCCTCTCATCGCCAGGCACAGAAAGCGAGTGTCGCTTCTAGAGGCCCCCCTAAAAAAGCTTGGGACTCTAAACGTCACTCATACCCGTAGCCTCCTGAGAGGGCGGATCTGAGGACCGTCCTTCAGTCCAGGAAGGCTAAGGGAAAGAGGTCGTAACTTATATGAGACCTCAATCTCAGATCATAGATCCTCTTCTTAATATCATTAATTCGTCTTTGTCTCTAGGATACGCACCAAAAACTTTTAAGCTGGCTATGATAAAACCGCTTGTTAAAAAAACGCAACTTGATCCTTCAGAATTAGTCAATTACAGGCCGATCTCAAATCTGCCTTTTCTGTCAAAGATATTAGAAAAAGCAGTATCCTCACAACTGTGTTCCTTTCTTGAAAGAAATGATATCTGCGAGGATTTTCAGTCAGGATTTAGACCGCACCATAGTACTGAGACAGCTCTCATTAGAGTTACAAATGATTTACTTTTATCATCCGATCGTGGTTGTATCTCTCTATTAGTGTTACTTGATCTTAGAGCTGCATTTGACACAATTGACCACAACATTCTTTTAAATAGACTAGAAAACTATGTTGGCATTAGTGGAATTGCACTAGCATGGTTTAAATCATACTTATCTGACCGTTATCAGTTTGTAGCAGTAAATGAAGAGATGTCTTATCGATCACAAGTTCAGTATGGCGTACCACAAGGCTCAGTACTAGGACCGCTGCTGTTCACTCTGTACATGCTACCATTAGGACATATCATTAGGAAACATGAAATTAGCATTCATTGTTATGCCGATGATACTCAGCTGTATATTTCTTCAAAACCTAACGAAACTTACCAATTCACAAAATTAACGGAATGCATAGCTGATTTAAAAAATTGGATGACTAGTAATTTCCTACTACTAAACTCTGAAAAAACAGAGATTCTAATTATTGGACAAAAAACTTCCACATGTAATAACCTAGAATACTGTCTAACACTTGATGGCTGCTCTGTTAAGTCTTCGTCGTCGGTTAGGAACCTGGGTGTGCTTTTTGATAGCAATCTTTCATTTGAAAGTCACGTGTCTAGTATCTGTAAAAACCGCATTTTTCCATCTTAAAAATATATCTAAATTACGACATATGCTCTCATTAACAAATGCGGAACAATTAGTTCATGCTTTCATGACATCAAGACTAGATTATTGTAATGCTCTACTGGGTGGTTGCCCTGCACGCTTAATAAATAAACTACAGCTGGTCCAAAACGCTGCAGCTCGAGTTCTTACTAGAACCAGGAAATATGACCATATTAGCCCGGTTCTGTCAACACTGCATTGGCTGCCTATTAAACATCGTATAAATTTTAAAATATTGTTGATTACTTACAAAGCACTAAATGGTTTAGCTCCGCAGTACTTGAGCGAGCTCTTAACGCATTATAGTCCTTCACGTCTATTGCGATCTCAAAATTCGGGCCAGTTGATAATACCTAGAATATCAAAATCGACTGCTGGCGGTAGATCCTTTTCCTATTTAGCACCAAAACTTTGGAACAGTCTTCCTACCATTGTCCGGGAAGCAGACACACTCTGTCAGTTCAAAGCTAGACTAAAAACACATCTCTTTGACCTAGCATACACATAATATATTATAGACTTCTATAATTCAATGTTAGGCTGCATAGATTAGGTCAGCCGGAACTGGGAACACTTCCCTTAAGTCCTGATGTACTCGTTACATCATCATAAGAATGGCATCTACGCTAATTTTAGTGTCTTTGTTTATCCCGAGGTTTTCCCGCAGCCTACCGGATCCAGGCCGTATCCAGATCTGACTAGGAGCTTTGCCTGGACCCGATTACAACGCAGTGCTGAAGTGCCAGCTAGCCTCTCCCTATGGAGGATACCTTTCCCACTCTACAGATAAAACGTTGTGATTCCGGTTCGCGTACCCACCCCGAAGTGATAAAATAAAACAAAATTCTGTATAAAAATACAGTTACTGTAAATCCGGCCTCTAGTTCATAAACGCCAGAGGAGAACTGGCCCCCGACTGAGCCTGGGTTCTCCCAAGGTTTTTTTTTTTTTCTCCATTAGGTCACCTGATGGAGTTTTAGGACACCAGTAGGTCACTTGATGGAGTTTTTCGGTTCCTTGCCACTGTTGCCTTTGGCTTGCTCAGTTGGGGATATTCAAATTAATTAACCAAGCATTAATACCATTGATCAGCCCTACCAAACGTGGATGTTTTTTCACTAAGAAACAAACATTGTTATGTTATTTGATTGATATTGTGAAGCTGATTTGATGCAATTTATATTGTGAAGAGCACTATATAAATACACTTGACTTGACTTGACTCAAAGGCCGCGCTAAGAGTATAGAGTAAGAGTATAAGAGTAAGAGTATAAGTATAAGAGTAAGAGTATAAGAGTAAGAGTATAGAGTATAAGAGTAAGAGTATAAGAGTAAGAGTATAAGAGTAAGAGTATAGAGTAAGAGTATAAGACTAAGAGTATAGAGTAAGAGTATAAGAGTAAGAGTATAAGAGAAAGAGTATAGAGTAAGAGTATAAGACTAAGAGTATAGAGTAAGAGTATAAGAGTAAGAGTATAAGAGTAAGAGTATAAGAGTAAGAGTATAAGAGTATAATAGAAAGAGTAAGAGTATAAGAGTATGAGATTAAGAGTAAGAGTATAAGAGTATAAGAGTAAGAGTATAAAAGTAAGAGTATGAATATAAGAGTAAGAGTATAGAGTAAGAGTATAAGAGTAAGAGTATAAGAGTAAGAGTATAGAGTAAGAGTATAAGAGTAAGAGTATAAGAGTAAGAGTATAGAGTAAGAGTATAAGAGTAAGAGTATAAGAGTAAGAGTATAGAGTAAGAGTATAAGAGTAAGAGTATAAGTATAAGAGTAAGAGTATAAGAATATAAGAGTAAGAGTATAGAGTAAGAGTATAAGTATAAGAGTACAGAGTAGGAGTATAAGAGTAAGAGTATAAGAGTAAGAGTATAAGAGTAAGAGAATAAGAGTAAGAGTATAAGAGTAAGAGTTTAAGAGTATAAGAGTATAAGAGTAAGAGTATAGAGTAAGAGTATAAGAGTATAAGAGTATAAGAGTAAGAGTATAGAGTAAGAGTATAAGAGTATAAGAGTATAAGAGTAAGAGTATAGAGTAAGAGTATAAGAGTAAGAGTATAAGAGTAAGAGTATAAGAGTATAAGAGTATAAGAGTAAGAGTATAAGAGTAAGAGTATAAGAGTATAAGAGTAAGAGAATAAGAGTAAGAGTATAAAAGTAAGAGTATAAGAGTATAAGAGTAAGAGTATAAGAGTATAATGTAAGAGTATAAGAGTATAAGAGTATAAGAGTATAAGAGTAAGAGTATAAGAGTATAAGAGTATAAGAGTAAGAGTATAAGAGTATAAGAGTATAAGAGTATAAGAGTATGAGTTAGAGAATAAGAGTAAGAGTATAAGAGTATAAGAGTAAGAGAATAAGAGTAAGAGTATAAGAGTAAGAGTATAAGAGTATAAGAGTAAGAGTATAAGAGTATAAGAGTAAGAGAATAAGAGTAAGAGTATAAGAGTATAAGAGTAAGAGTATAAGAGTATAAGAGTAAGAGAATAAGAGTAAGAGTATAAGAGTATAAGAGTATAAGAGTAAGAGAATATGAGTAAGAGTATAAGAGTAAGAGTATAAGAGTATAAGAGTATAAGAGTATAAGAGTAAGAGTATAAGAGTAAGAGTATAAGAGTATAAGAGTAAGAGTATAAGAGTAAGAGTATAAGAGTATAAGAGTAAGAGTATAAGAGTAAGAGTATAAGAGTATAAGAGTAAGAGTATAAGAGTATAAGAGTAAGAGTATAAGAGTAAGAGTATAAGAGTATAATAGTAAGAGTATAAGAGTATAAGAGTATAAGAGTAAGAGAATAAGAGTAAGAGTATAAGAGTAAGAGTATAAGAGTAAGAGTATAAGAGTATAAGAGTAAGAGAATAAGAGTATAAGAGTAAGAGTATAAGAGTAAGAGTATAAGAGTATAATAGTAAGAGTATGAGAGTATAAGAGTATAAGAGTAAGAGAATAAGAGTAAGAGTATAAGAGTAAGAGTATAAGAGTAAGAGTATAAGAGTATAAGAGTAAGAGAATAAGAGTAAGAGTATAAGAGTATAAGAGTAAGAGTATAAGAGTATAAGAGTAAGAGTATAAGAGTATAAGAGTATAAGAGTATAAAAGTAAGAGAATAAGAGTAAGAGTAAGAGTATAAGAGTATAAGAGTAAGAGAATAAGAGTAAGAGTATAAGAGTATAAGAGTAAGAGTATAAGAGTATAAGAGTAAGAGAATAAGAGTAAGAGTATAAGAGTATAAGAGTAAGAGTATAAGAGTATAAGAGTAAGAGAATAAGAGTAAGAGTATAAGAGTATAAGAGTAAGAGTATAAGAGTATAAGAGTAAGAGAATAAGAGTAAGAGTATAAGAGTAAGAGTATAAGAGTATAAGAGTAAGAGAATAAGAGTAAGAGTATAAGAGTATAAGAGTAAGAGTATAAGAGTATAAGAGTAAGAGTATAAGAGTAAGAGAATATGAGTAAGAGTATAAGAGTAAGAGTATAAGAGTATAAGAGTATAAGAGTAAGAGTATAAGAGTAAGAGTATAAGAGTATAAGAGTAAGAGAATAAGAGTAAGAGTATAAGAGTATAAGAGTAAGAGTATAAGAGTATAAGAGTAAGAGTATAAGAGTAAGAGTATAAGAGTAAGAGTATAAGAGTATAAGAGTAAGAGTATAAGAGTATAATAGTAAGAGTATAAGAGTATAAGAGTATAAGAGTAAGAGAATAAGAGTAAGAGTATAAGAGTAAGAGTATAAGAGTAAGAGTATAAGAGTATAAGAGTAAGAGAATAAGAGTAAGAGTATAAGAGTAAGAGTATAAGAGTATAAGAGTAAGAGTATAAGAGTATAAGAGTAAGAGTATAAGAGTATAAGAGTAAGAGAATAAGAGTAAGAGTAAGAGTATAAGAGTATAAGAGTAAGAGAATAAGAGTAAGAGTATAAGAGTATAAGAGTAAGAGTATAAGAGTATAAGAGTAAGAGAATAAGAGAAAGAGTATAAGAGTATAAGAGTAAGAGTATAAGAGTATAAGAGTAAGAGAATAAGAGTAAGAGTATAAGAGTATAAGAGTAAGAGTATAAGAGTATAAGAGTAAGAGAATAAGAGTAAGAGTATAAGAGTATAAGAGTAAGAGTATAAGAGTATAAGAGTAAGAGAATAAGAGTAAGAGTATAAGAGTATAAGAGTAAGAGTATAAGAGTATAAGAGTAAGAGAATAAGAGTAAGAGAATAAGAGTAAGAGTATAAGAGTAAGAGTATAAGAGTATAAGAGTAAGAGAATAAGAGTAAGAGTATAAGAGTAAGAGTATAAGAGTATAAGAGTAAGAGTAAGAGTAAGAGTATAAGAGTATAAGAGTAAGAGTATAAGAGTATAAGAGTATAAGAGTAAGAGAATAAGAGTAAGAGTAAGAGTATAAGAGTATAAGAGTAAGAGAATAAGAGTAAGAGTATAAGAGTATAAGAGTAAGAGTATAAGAGTAAGAGAATAAGAGTAAGAGTATAAGAGTATAAGAGTATAAGAGTATAAGAGTATAAGAGTAAGAGTATAAGAGTATAAGAGTAAGAGAATAAGAGTAAGAGTATAAGAGTATAAGAGTAAGAGTATAAGAGTATAATAGTAAGAGTATAAGAGTATAATAGTAAGAGTAAGAGTCTGGTTCTGACCTAACTTCAGGAGCCAGCCTTCTCGGTCGGGGTTGAAGAACGTGTGTGTGAGGTCGTTGCCGTCGTCCTCTGGGATTTTGAAGGGTTCGCTCTTGATGCTCTCGTACAGGTTCTGCAGAGACATTAATGCTGTTAATGTATGCAGATTCACTACATTTCCTCGCTTGCCTCTGTAAAATATTAAAAAAGTCCTATGGCTGCTACTGCATTAATCATGACCGGCATTCATGATGAAGTCAATCATATGGAAACTGACCCAAATGAGACAGGAGAGTAAATATAGTTAGTGTTAGCTGACTCGATTCAACTGGTTAAAGGATAAGTTCACCTCAGAATAAAAATTTCCTGATAATTTAATAATTAAGGTTTATGAGGAAAACGTTCCAGGATTTTCTCCATATAGTGACTTCAATGGGGTCCAACGGGTTGAAGGTCCAAATGTGAGTTTCAGTGCAGCTTCAAAGTCTCGACACGATCCCAGACGAGGAATAAGAGTCTTATCTAGACAAACCATCTGCCATTTTCAGAAAAAAAATAAACATTTATATACTTTTTATCCACAAATGCTCGTGAGCATGATTACCCTGAGCAGGTCCTCTGGCAGGTCTCCTCCCTCATTAATGCCTCTGTTCATGGAGATGAAGCGCTCTACGGCCGGTTTGTCCCTGACGTTGGGGTTGTGAAGGCTGGTGTTCAGCATGATGATGGCGAAGGACAGGACATAACATGTGTCTACAACATAAACACGCATAATTCAATAACCACACACCACATAAGCCAATGCACAGTAAAAAGCCTTGTAAGCATTTTGTGTACAGTAACTGGCATTGAAAAAGATGTGAGTGACTCTGTGAACAGCAATAATATTTGTGGTCTACTATTAAAATGAATAGGCTAATAATAATAATTTGTAAATAATATTGAGAAATATAATTACAATTAATAAGAACTGTTTTCTATGTGAATATTTAATGTATTCCTGTGATAAAGCTGTATTTTCAGCATCATTACTCCAGTCTTCAGTGTCACATGATCCTTCAGAAATCATTGTAATGTTAAAAAATATTTCAGATTATTATCAATTCGCTAAATATTTATGTGGAAACCGTGATCATTTTTTTTCAGGATTCTTTGATTAGGGAGTTCAATAGAACAGCATTTATTTTAAATAGACATATTTTGTAACATAATAAATGTCTTTACTGTAACATTTGATCAATTTAATTCATCCTTGATAAATAAAATTATTGATTTATTTTATCCCCCCCCCCCCCAAAAAAAATATATTCTTACTGACCCCAAACTTTAATGTGACAAAAGCTTCTATTTAAGATAAATGCTGAACTTTCTATTCATCAAAGAATCCTGAAATAAAAATGTACACAACTGTCTTCAACATTGATAATAATCATAAATGTTTCTTGATCATAAAATCCTCATATTAGAGTGATTTCTGAAGGATCATGTGACACTGAAGACTGGAGTAATGATGCTGAAAATACAGCTTTATCACAGGAATAAAATACAGCTTACTATATATTCACATAGAAAACAGTCATTTTAAATTGTAATAATATGTCACTGTTTTTACTGTATTCCTGATCAAATAAATGCAGATTTGGTGAGCAGAAGAGACTTCTTTCAAAAACATTTCTCCAAACTTTTGACTGCTAGTATAATTTATATCCAAATAGGGAAGCTTTGTTTTGATTTAAGGGCTCGTCACGGAGAAAATTGATATAAATAAACCTTCAAATAGAAAAAGGCCCATTTTTTCTGCCAGACTGAGCTGTTTTCTTACTGTTTACTCTCTAAACACATCATGACATGAGCTCTCGACTCGTTTCATTACCACAAACAATCAAAGAGATGTTCAGTAACAACTTATTTTAAGGTGACAAAGTTATACATTACTACATGAACTTATTATGCATAATTACAAGTATACTAACCAAAACCAAACCCCGACATCACATGCAGGTGGTGGAGAAATAACTTCTGCTATTGAATCGATTCGAGATCACAATTAATGTAATATTATTATAGTTGGTTTGCATAAACAACAGAAATTAGGGCTACTCTACTGTTTTTGTTTTGCTTTATTTGATGTTTGATTTATTGTAGGTTCCTTCATAGGTCACACTACGGGGTTCTCTGGCGCCTTTATGCACATGCGCACTCATCAAAAACGCTAAAATATATAGAATACATTTAAAGGGGGTGAAAGCTATATATTGTATTGCATGTTAGCTTGTTTTTTGGGACCCCGAGAGGATGGTCTATTTAAGTCTACATGTCATTTTCACAAGAAACTATGTATCTAAAAAATAATTCAGGGGACATGTTACCACAACTTAAATAAATGCATGGTTGCAAGTTTAAAAAATTATTTAATTTATTTAATTATTTAATTTTATCTAATTTATTGTTTTAATTAAACCTTTTAAGTTGCAAACATTATAGTTCTGTTGACATAATAATGTTGATCATTACATCAACTTAATATCGTGTGTAATTTAAACTCAAATTTCTGCGTTAATTTGCTTTTTTTTTTTTAAAAGGGTTGTAGTAACTTAATGAAATTATCTTGATAACTTCAGAAATTAGGCAATTGATTTCTAGTTCCCAGCATGCTTTGCATAGTACTGGATAAGGAGAATAAATGTTGAAAATAAGTGTTCATTTATTTGTTTTTAATAAAGGAAAAGACCTGTTAGTGTTTAATGCTGTTATGTTTGACATTTAAAAGAGTTTCTGTAAGAGCAGAGTGTAAACACTACATTGAATCTATAAGCAATGACTGTGCTAATGTAATATCTTACTTATTCATTAAAAATACATGTTAAATAAGTTACGTTAGCATGTGCTATGATAGCTCATGAAATAGATGAGATTAATTGGTTCCAGGGCTACAACTCTGGTAGTCGGAGCAACTTAATATTTTGAGTAATCAACTTAAAAATGTGTTTATGCTACAAATTATTAAGTTCCTCTTACTCAATGTAACTTGTTGAACGTAACTTCACTCAAAGATGTCATAACTCAAAACATTGATGCAAACTGTTGCCTTAATTCTTGTTTTGTTTTGTTGAGCCAACACATTATTGTGTTGAGTGCATGCACCTTATCACAGCACTGAAGTTCCAACCAAGCAATGTTTGTTGGGTCTATGGTTTCAGGAAAAACGCCAAATGGTTTAACTATGTTGGTAATGACGATGCTTTTGGGAAACGCGCTCCTGAAAGAGAAAACTTTATGCTTATTTCCTTGCAGCAAAGCTGAGAATGCAACAAGGACGCACAAAAACAATCTTGCCAGATGCATTTCGATTGGGTGTGTTTTGGGCCTAAACTGATGTTTTTTTGACCAACATCTCTCTGAAACGGAGCGGGACAGAAGCAAGGTTTGCATTAGTGTGTTCTGCTCATGTCTGACCAGTGGACTGAAAGACTCCCGGGTTGCACTGGCAGTACCGGGACGCAAACGCCTCCATCATTCGGTCAATCTTCTGTGCCTCGCCGGGAAGCCTGAAACTCCAGAGGAACTGCCTGTGTGGAGACAGCAAATCCCTCAGAAAATCAGTCACGAGTCAACAAGTCCAGTACACCCTTGGTTTGAGTAGGGTAAACTTAAATTAAACAAATTCGTTCAATCAAATCAAACTTTTATGAGTATTTAGAACTTTATCTTTTGTGTTCACAACACTGACACATTTTAAGTAATCTAGATTGTTTCAAAGTTTTGAGTTTCATGAACTTGTTTCTTTTAATTTAATTTAAATTTGACTAAAACTGGGCTGGAATTTCTGTTTCCCAGCATGCTTTGCCATGACACTTGAACGGGAGAGTAAATGCTAAAATTAAAGTGTAATGTTTTTGTAAAAATAAATTCTTTCTGATTGTGAATCAGAATTAATTGGTTTGAGAACGTGTATGTTGTTTTATACTGTTGTACTCATTCACCAATTGCTCTTCTAATGCTATCAAAGCATTGTGCTACCAATTAGCAAGTTAGCAATTTACTGAATTATTTGGCTAGTTAAAGCTAGCCAAATTTACACTACTAAAATATTCGAGTTCAGATTACATGATCACTTTATGTTAAATGTATGAATTAGTTTACTCAAATAAACTAGCAATTTAAATGAGTACTAAATAGAAATCTGCCAGTTCTGCTTAGTTTGAATTTCTTAAAAAAATTGAGTTGTAACAGATTTCAAAATTATTGAGTTTTGCCAACTTATTAAAAACTTAGTAAAAATAGTTAATTGTCATAAAAATAATTTCACACTGCAAAAAAAAAAATATATATTAATGGTCAAGTTTGACAAGTTTAACGTGATTTACCTTCATACTATAAAAAAGTTTTGGAATATTTATTTTCCCACCTAAGAGCCTGAACGAGGTTGAGGTCGGCAAACTCATGGAGCTCGACAAAAGCCTGGAGCACTTTGATGTTGAAATCATCCCTACGAGAAAACAACCACCACATACAGAAGAAACGGTTACTTTCAGCAAACAAAGGTCAATTGTTTGCCATTAAAAAGTAGATTTTAAGATCAGCAGCCTTCGACTGTTGTATCTATAGCTATGCTTCATGAAATCCTGTTGTTTTGACAAGTCGCATCCCAAGAGGTGGTCCTTTTCCTTCTGAGGCGTTTAACTGCTGCTGTTTTACTCCCAGACAATCAATTTCTGAAGGATTTTTGTGATGAATCAGGCCCACATCTCACGGACATACACTGAATAAACAGGGTGAGAGGCTGAAGGAATGATGGGAAGGTTTACCGTTCTCCTAGGTAATCCCCAATGACGGTTTTGTTCAAGCCTTCTCCTTTATAGAGGAACTGAGCGATGTCTTCAGGCGTCTGCTGCAGGAGGTCGTTCTCCAGGAGAAACTGGATCCCCTGCGAGAAAGTTGATTTAAAAAAGGATTTTATGATCAACCCTATATAAATGCCAGGAAAAGTTTGTGGAAAATTTCCAAATGTAATAGACTATGTCAGGGAAAATGTCACAATGTTGATCGCTCAGTAATAGCCTACTTTTAGAAAGGCTTTAAAAGTATTAAAACATTTAGGAACGAATGAAAATATATAATATCTGACAATACAATAACTTACTTTTTTGGGGTCCATGTTGAATTTCTTTCTTCCCATTGCAATTTGTTTGTTTCTCTGTGTTGTTTTGCTGCAAATGGAAGTTAATACAGATGAAACTCGAAATATTTAAATATTGTGCAAAAGTTTGTGTATTTAGTTTGTATATTCAGTAATTCAAATTAAAAGGTGAGACTAATATATTTAGTATATATAACTATATACATATGCATGATTATACTTTCAGAGGGCTGACATTTCTGTATTTAAAATCCTTTTTCTATTGATTTAATGTAATATTCTAACTTTCTGAGATTTTGAATTTGGGGTTTTCATAAGCTGTAAGCCATAATCATAAAAAATATAACTTTTGCACCATATTCAAATTTTTCGACTTTCACCTGTATGTCTTAACAAAGAAGCCCTAATAAGACTGAAGGTGGACAATGAACCTCTTGTGTGATTGGCTTGCGGATACAATGTGCCAAACAACACTTTCATAACTATCAAACAGTCCTGATTACAGGCACAAGTCCTGCAGATTTAAGAGCCTTATCAAAGTCCCTTTGAGACAACAACTGTCCCATAAATGTAGTTTCTTATGATCAAGTAGCATTAAAAAAGCGTATTTTTCAGGCTAGACCAGGCAATGCGCATGTGCGTCTCAGAACACTGACTATTTCCATACCATACATATATAAATACATAGAAAATGCATTTATCATTCTGATTCAAATATTAATTATAATGCTAATCACGTTTTTTTTTTTGCATCAAAAACAGTCCTTCAATAACAGGCTCTTTGCAAAGCTGCATCACATTGTGACAGATTCATTAAACTATCTGCACTAAACTCATTGCTCAGTTGGGGATATTCAATTTAATAAACCAAGCATTAATACCATTGATCAGCCCTACCAAACGTGGATGTTTTTCCACTAAGAAACAAACATTGTTATGTTATTTGATTGATACTGTGAAGCTGCTTTGATACAATTTATATTGTGAAAAGCGCTATATAAATACACTTGACTTGACTTGTTTGTAAGAAAATTAAGTGCAATTCTAGTGAAATTCTTAGGGATTTCTCAAATATTATTTTTTTATTATTTATCTTATTTATTTATTTTTGATTTATTAATTATTTATGATCATTTTAAAGAAGAGTCTTATCAAGAATTTGAATTAGTCTAATTTTTGTCTATATAATAGTTTTGTCCTAAGAATGATCTTGTTCTGTTTATGGACTTTTAGTTTGTATTTCATTGTTTCCTAGTGTTCTGTTCATGCTGCCTTTTGTTCCCCATTTTATCACTTCTTTTCTGTTTCCTAGGTTACTGATTATACTCTTGTTTGTTGCCATGGTTACTGGTTGCTTTGTGCACCAGTTTCTTGTTCAGTTTTGTTTTCTCCTGTTTAGGGGCTGTTTAAACGACAGAAAATAGATAGAAACAGAAAAATGTTTATGCATTTTGGTCATTCATTTACACAACAACAGCGTTTTAGGGGCCTGAAAATGAAAACTTTCAAAATGCACGTTTTTGAAAACAATGCCGATATGTGTTAACTTCAAAAACATCAATTTGTGAAAACGGTGACTTCATGCACATGTGTATTACGTGTTCAGGCACGTTGTTTTTCTTTACAAAGTGACAGCGCCAACTACTGGCCTGGCATGAATAATACAGCATGTTTAGTCATTTTTATGGATTCGTGTGAACGTAGATCGTTTTAACAACGTTGCCGTCTGTATGTGAACAATGCAAGGAAAAACGTTTCTGTTTTTAGTATATCATCGTTAAATAAATGTACCCTGAGTCCTCCTCACTTCGTTAGTGTTGATTCTTCTCTTCTGGATTGGCTTCTTAGAATTAGTTTTTTTTGTAAATAAAACTAAAACCACTGTAATTAAGATATTTTATTACTCCACTCCCTTTATTGCACCATGACAGATCTTTAGAAAAGAACGTTCTTAAGAAGTATTTTTGGAAATACTAAATATATATTACCTTTTTTTTTTTCAAAAGAGAAAATAGTTTGAAATAGTAACTTTATTTTTATTTAGTTATTTTCGTGAATATTTAGAATATTAAGGACTATAGGCTACACCTTCCCATAGTATCTAAGATTCTGAACACCCAATATACCTCAATTACATAAACATGGACGCGTGTTTAAATGTATTCATCTGTCTGAAAATTAGTGCAGCTTATTTTCAATAAATGGTCTTTTTGGACACAGAAAGGACGTTTTGAGTTCTGTTACATTATGCTTTCATCATTTCAATCTCAGATAAAGCAGAAAAAAATGATTCCTTATCACATGGTTTAACAAAAAACTAAACTAACACTTAGGGTTATTTAATGTTAGATATTCAGCATCCATTTCTTCGCACTGAGTCAATCTATATTCCTGTTTAAAGCTCAATAAAAGACATAAGTGTGTACAGCACACATCTCCTGCAGATGACCTGTCAACCAGACTGAATAGAGCGCTTATGAATGTTTAGAAGAGCACAGATCAGTGAGGACATTCAGACAAAAGACAGACAGGTGCAAATCTGCATGAGCTTCCGTTGAGCTGAAATGAAAAGGCAACATTTCCCATCTCTCAAACTCACCTCTCGCCCACACACGTGAGCTGCTCGATTTCTGTCATCACTTCAGCGATCTCAAACTTCAAGCGCTGGAAAAAAGAGGTTCAGATCAAACAGAAAGACTCTACATGATATTCAAACACTAGAGCCCAAGATCATGGCGTTGATGCCCCGGAAATGTGAAATGCGTACCATGAATACAATGTAAGTTGCTTCAGATGAAAAATGCCTATTACAATGTTCTAAAGCTGTTTAACCTACAGAGAAACAAGGTAGTTTTTATGTTGCGTTCAATTAGGAAAAATAGAATATGTTCAGAGTGCAACAGCAGCTCCCTATAGAGAACAATGCGAAGCAATAAATACATACAGGTCCTTCTCAAAAAATTAGCATATTGTGATAAAGTTCATTATTTTCCATAATGTAATGATAAAAATTAAACTTTTATATATTTTAGATTCATTGCACACCAACTGAAATATTTCAGGTGTTTTGTTGTTTTAATAATGATGATTTTGGCATACAGCTCATGAAAACCCAAAATTCCTGTCTCAAAAAATTAGCATATCATGAAAAGGTTCTCTAAACGAGCTATTAACCTAATCATCTGAATCAACTAATTAACTCTAAACACCTGCAAAAGATTCCTGAGGCTTTTAAAAACTCCCAGCCTGTTTCATTACTCAAAACCGCAATCACGGGTAAGACTGCCGACCTGACTGCTGTCCAGAAGGCCATCATTGACACCCTCAAGCAAGAGGGTAAGACACAGAAAGACATTTCTGAACAAATAGGCTGTTCCCAGAGTGCTGTATCAAGGCACCTCAGTGGGAAGTCTGTGGGAAGGAAAAAGTGTGGCAAAAAAACGCTGCACAACGAGAAGAGGTGACCAGACCCTGAGGAAGATTGTGGAGAAGGACCGATTCCAGACCTTGGGGGACCTGCGGAAGCAGTGGACTGAGTCTGGAGTAGAAACATCCAGAGCCACCGTGCAAAAGGATTCCCGACCAAGTATTGAGTGCATAACTGAACATAATTATTTGGAGGTTGACTTTTTTTGTATTAAAAACACTTCTTTTATTGGTCGGATGAAATATGCTAATTTTTTGAGATAGGAATTTGGGGTTTTCATGAGCTGTATGCCAAAATCATCAGTATTAAAACAATAAAAGACCTGAAATATTTCAGTTGGTGTGCAATGAATCTAAAATATATGAAAGTTTAATTTTTATCATTAAGTTATGGAAAATAATGAACTTTATCACAATGTGATAATTTTTTGAGAAGGACCTGTAATACACACACAACTTCAACTATTCTACAGTTTCTACAAGTTTATTTTTGACTGCATTCTCACCTCAATATCATCAAGCAGTTCTTTTTTCCTGCGCCGTATGTTGGACAGCTCGTCTCGCTCCTCTGAGGACAGGTCTTCAGGAACTGTAACCAAACACACACATGGATAAGAATGTTTAGATGAGCATCTTAAATGTTCAAATCAGCAATAATGTGGATCAAACGCTTCCCTCAGAGTCCGTCTCCAGGGTCCGTGTGGGTTACTGAGAAGTGTTTTTGCCATAAAGTCAAGTCACCTTTGCTTACATAGTGCTTTATACAATACAGATTATTTCAAAGCAGATCCACAGTAAAATAATGAACATGCAAGCTTTATAATCAAATATGAGACAGATTCAAATTCTCTCTCTAAAAAAAAGTATCATTATTCAGCTCAAGTTAGTTCAGTGTTGATTCAGTTCATTTCAATAACTGTCATCAATTATGAAATTAATTCAATTCAGCTATAAAGCAGCTATAAAGCATTCATTAACTTTACTTTAAAACAAATCTTGCAAACAAGAAAACAAATTTGCCTCAGAAAACAATCTGGTAATTAAAGTTACCGGTAATACTTTACGGTAAGGGTACATGAATGATCATGAATTCATGTATAAATTCATGCATGAATTATGCATTCATTCATGCATTCATATCTCATGAATCATCAGGAACTAACACGAGTTCAACGTTTTTCATTCATGACTGCATGGATGAACAACACCTTAATTAAAACATTAACTAAGATGAGCACATCATCATGAAATATGATTTATTACTCATGATCATTATGTTTTCTTTGTTCTTTGTCTAGGTCAGTGACCGAGTCACCACTTTAGTTGAGGGGCCACACACATGATGAAGCCATTGATAGATAGTGCTTAGTTAATGATGACTACTGTACTGGACAGATCACAAAATAGACCAATCAGAGCTCATAGCACACAAATTCTGTTGACATCCAAATACAGTAGTCATCATTAACTAAGCATTATCTATCAATTACTTCATCGTGTGTGGCCCCTCAACTAAAGTGGTAACTAGGTACTTTGAAACACTGATGAACAATGTGTTATTAATGGTGGTATAACTGTCAACAAAAAAACATCATGATCATGCGTAATAAATCATAATTCATGATGATGTGCTCATCTTAGTTAATGTTTTAATTAAGGTGTTGTTTATCCATGAAGTCATGAATGAAAAACGTTGAACTCGTGTTAGTTCCTGATGATTCATGAGATATTAAAGCATGAATGAATGCATAATTCATGCATTCATTTATACATGAATTCATGATAATTCATGTACCCTTACCGTAAAGTGTTACCAAGTTATCAATATATTCAAGTTTTCATAACTTAGAGTCTGAGTTTAACTAACTTGATATTTCTGAGTAACAGTCTGCTCCCAGAGTGTATTGCAGCATGAAAAAAAGTAAGAAATTGCTTTGTCTTACTACTTTTTGGCTTTTTTAACCATTTTATTAGCTGTCTTGTGTCAATGTTTATTTAGTAATTTTGTTTAGTAAGTATAAAAATTAATTTATTGTTTAGTAATGTTAAGTTTTGGGGATGGGCAACGATTAATCGCGATTAAATCACATCCAAAATAAAAGTTTGTGTTTACATAATATATGTGTGTGTAATGTGTATAATTATTTTGTATATATAAATACACATACATGCATGTATATATTTAAGAGAAATGTGTTATTAATATATAAAATATTTATATTTACATTTGAACACCCTACTATTTTGCAAGTTCTCCCACATAGAAATCATGGAGGGGTCTGAAATTGTCATCGTAGGTGCATGTCCACTGTGAGAGACATAGTTAAAAAAATCATACATTGTGATTTCTGGATTTTTTTTTTAGATTATTTATTTGTATGATACATCTGCAAATAAGAATTTAAACACCTGAGAAAATCAATGTTAATATTTGGTACAGTAGCCTTTGTTTGCAATTACAGAGGTCAAACGTTTCCTGTAGTTTTTCACCAGGTTTGCACACACTGCAGGAGGGATTTTGGCCCACTCCTCCACACAGATCTTCTCTAGATCAGTCAGGTTTCTGGGCTGTCGCTGAGAAACACAGAGTTTGAGCTCCCGCCAAAGATTCTCTATTGGGTTTAGGTCTGGAGACTGGCTAGGCCACGCCAGAACCTTGATATGCTTCTTACAGAGCCACTCCTTGGTTATCCTGGCTGTGTGCTTCGGGTCATTGTCATGTTGGAAGACCCAGCCTCGACCCATCTTCAATGCTCTAACTGAGGGAAGGAGGTTGTTCCCCAAAATCTTGCAATACATGGCCCCGGTCATCCTCTCCTTAATACAGTGCAGTCGCCCTGTCCCATGTGCAGAAAAACACCCCCAAAGCATGATGCTACCACCCCCATGCTTCACAGTAGGGATGGTGTTCTTGGGATGGTACTCATCATTCTTCTTCCTCCAAACACGGCGAGCGGAATTATGACCAAAAAGTTCTATTTTGGTCTCATCTGACCACATGACTTTTTCCCATGACTCCTCTGGATCATCCAAATGGTCATTGGCAAACTTAAGACTGGACTTGACATGTGCTGGTTTAAGCAGGGGAACCTTCCGTGCCATGCATGATTTCAAACCATGACGTCTTAGTGTATTACCAACAGTAACCTTGGAAACGGTGGTCCCAGCTCTTTTCAGGTCATTGACCAGCTCCTCCCGTGTAGTTCTGGGCTGATTTCTCACCTTTCTTAGGATCATTGAGACCCCACGAGGTGATATCTTGCATGGAGCCCCAGTCCGCGGGAGATTGACAATCATGTTTAGCTTCTTCCATTTTATAATGATTGATCCAACAGTGGACCTTTTTTCACCAAGCTGCTTGGCAATTTCCCCGTAGCCCTTTCCAGCCTTGTGGAGGTGTACAATTTTGTCTCTAGTGTCTTTGGACAGCTCTTTGGTCTTGGCCATGTTAGTAGTTGGATTCTTACAGATTGTATGGGGTGGACAGGTGTCTTTATGCAGCTAACGACCTCAGACAGGTGCATCTAATTTAGGATAATAAATGGAGTGGAGGTGGACATTTTAAAGGCAGACTAACAGGTCTTTGAGGGTCAGAATTCTAGCTGATAGACAGGTGTTCAAATACTTATTTGCAGCTGTATCATACAAAGTTAAAAAATCATATATTGTGATTTCTGGATATTTTTTTTTAGATTATGTCTCTCACAGTGGACAGCCACCTACGATGACAATTTCAGACCCCTCCATGATTTCTAAGTGGGAGAACTTGCAAAATAGCACGGTGTTCAAATACTTATTTTCCTCACTGTATATATATAATATAAATTATGTATAAATAATTTCTTAATATACATGTATATGTATTTATATATACAAAATAATGAACAACTGCGGTATGAACACGCAGGATACTAACAAGGAACAGGTGTGGCTAATGAATTGCTATGGAAACTAATAAGGATAACTATGGAAACTAATCTAAACAACAGGTAACAACAGGAAAAGAAAATACACTTCAAAATAAGAGTCCATAAACACAAAACAGGGGAAACGAGACAGGAATTGTGACAACATGTAATGTAATATCTTATAAAGTCTCTAAAACACTGACAATCAATAACTCTCTAAAGCATGATTGATTCACAGAATAGCTTATAAAAAAGCAGCTTTTGCACACACTATAAGCTACTATCCTCAGGTTTTCAGTGTTCTTGTTATATTTTGTTTAGATGGAGTTTGAACTGTTACAGTTTGACACATCTTTGTTATTTTGTACATTATTGTCAACTAACAAAATTATATGGCCATTCCAATCCATGTTCAACAAGGAGAACAGCTAGCTCGCACACATAACAGTAGATTTCCTAAATTTTATTAGAGGACAATGCAAAGACGTTCCCATCGATTCACATCGTCATCAGGGTCATAACGTTTTGCAAAATGAACTAAAGTAGCATAGTCTCAACTAAATTGAAAGGACATAATTTAGTCAAAAACGAAGATTGTGTGAAAGACTCGTGAAGATATCTGAGATTGATCCAGCATCCAGAAGAAGTAGGTCACTCCTGTATTTGCAGATTTCAGCTGTCTGCCAGATCCATTGCTTGGGAAGAGAAATCCCATTTGCATCACTCCACTATAAGCTGCTTTCAATTTCATCTCCCATTTTCACTTCCTACTCTGTAGTCAACTGTAAAACCCCTTTTAGGCCAAAAAAACGATAGTGGGCATTAGTTCCTATAGCTTTCTGATGGCTTGGGACGTCTATAGAGGGGTGACTGCGGCTTCTGGGAACTCAAGGGTTCAAGGAAACAATGAATGTTTTCCATGAAGACAGAAATGATGACACTAACCACGTCCTTGGCTGCACACAATGGTTTCTGGGCTCTCTTTGACACAGTGCATAAAGAGGCATTTATGGAGCGATTCTCCACAGGCAAACCTACGTCTACAGCACAGAAATCCAGCATCATCTGAGAGAATTCCCACAGAGGAATAAAGAGGCAAATGTCTTGGATAGTTGGGCTTTTGGGCTCGGTGTCAAACGCTCACTGTGTGTTGGTGAGTGCACACGCAGGAGGCACAGGGTCACTTGATATCATCACCGAGGCTCTAATGCGTTAAACATGAAGTACAAGAGAGGGGAAAAGGAAACCTGTGTGCCAAAAATATTGAGTCTTATCAGTTCCGATTCTTATCAATTCATAATTTTGATTCCAATCAGGGTTAATAAATAAAAAGCATTATTAAAGACAAGTAAACACTCAGTAATTAAAAAAGAACAAATAAAAAAATAGCAATTGCAACAAAAAGATAAGACTGAACATATACACGCTAGAATGCTTTAAACTCATATTGAAATGCTCACAAAGGAATATATAAGAGGAAGCAAATTTCCATTTTATAACAAGTATCCATTTCCATCCATTACCCCAAGTATTCAAATCCAGAATTGGAGACAGTTATGTTATTCCAGACATAACTCAGCAAGAGAATCACTACGACCTGCACTTATTAGTGGTGTTTAGACCAGCATCACTGCACTATAACCATTGCTCATATAGGGGTAGTGACTTGAACAAACTCCTAACACTAAGTATTAAATTAAACTTGACCTTCCTTCACTGTTTGTGCTACGAAACACTGTAACCAGACACTCTAACAACCACCTAGCATTACCCTAGCAACTAAAGAGTGCAACAAAAACTAGATTTTTAATAACTTATAAACCTTTAAAGATGCCTTACTGTGAGCTACGAGGTTGTTAATCAGTTATTTTGCTTCTGCTGAAGGCGGATTTTGGTTTTGTTTCAAAATAATTAACAGTGGAATTCGCGTTGAAAAACTACATTACCCATGATGCTGTACACGAAATTTCACCAATCATGGAGTCGAAACAAGCTCCGCCTACTCTTATGAAGCACTGCGAATGACGTAATCGAGTCGATCTCCCTATGCTTTCAAAATACTAAAATGTTTGTGTCAAGTCAAGTCACCTTCATTTATACAGCGCTTATAACAATATAGATATTCAAAGGAGCTTCACAGTGATAAAAGGAAATTACAGTAACAGATTGTTTGGCTTTACAGCAGCTCTAGAATAAGGTTATTGTCCAGATAAGGTTAGTTTTGATTGATTCACTAATGATTAATTAGGAGCCGTGTTAACTTATTAACTTACACAACACCGTTCTAACAGAAAACTGTGTTCATTTTCAGTTCATAACTGTTTACCACACATGTGCAACACATTTCACCAGATTTTTAATGAGAAAAATGTATTTACCTGTTGCCAGCAAACGAGAAACATTTTCAACCCCCCAGCTCTACAAACAACAAGCACAGCAAACCTGTATTTATAATAATAAATTGCATTTTAAAATCAAATTGATTTTTAAAATCAAAAATAATTTTCCTTCTGTACTACGTCTGGGTTTGAGGTATATTCGTGGGTTTTCTCCGGTCAATTTTTTACCGGTCCACTCCGTACAGAGGGAGAACGATGGCGTTGAGGTTGTGCGCAAGTCATGCGTCACAACCAAACGTTAGCGATTGGTTATGGCAAATCCAGAGTGGCTCTGGGCAGATCCAATAGTTTTAAACTTCAACAGAGTTCCCGCCTTCAAGAAATTAACGCTTGTCAATGGAGGGCGGCCAGACTCTCTGTACAAATGAAATCTACGAGAGTCTGGTATAGGACCAGGCTAGTTTTTCACTAGATTGCGAGCTGGTCTCTACAGGACATGCATTTCCCATCCTCCATTTCATTCCCGTCTCTCTTGAACAACACCACTAACAAGGGATCAAAAGGTGAAACAATTCAGCAGCACACAGATTAATCTAAACCTCGCTCAAGAGCTCCCATCGCTTCCTCACATTCCTCACACAGTCGTGTGACTGCTAAGACCATTAAAGCCTGTATAATGCTGCGCTCCTCTGAAATCCAAGCACAAAAACAGTTTCTACACATTGTCCTTGATGCATCACCCAAAATTCACTTCACACTGTTTACCATTTTTAGGGGAAACAACCTACAAATGGGTTACTTACAGTTGTCTCTTCTGGGATAAGAAAAATGATATATAAGAGAAAATGATATCTAATATAAGAGAGCTCTTAATCGGTCAGGTTTTGGCACTTGCTATGTGAACACACAAAAAAAATCATGGACATGATTCGAAAAGGTTAAATGGTCCCGTAAAAAATAGTCACACTGGTGCTCATCGTGGTTAAAAATGAGGTCAAACTAAATCTTACCGAAAGCTATTTTTTTTAGATGTCAAGCTCAAATTTTGAGCACAACTTGTTTAAATGTATGGCTTTGATTTTCTTGCAGTTTTAGAGTAAAAAATTATTTTTAAAATATATATTTCAGATAAAAATTGAAAATAGTATTTTTGTGCATTTTTCATAACAATAAACCTAAAATTCTGCAACTTTTTCCACTTAAAATTGAACTTTTTAAAACTTGTTTCACTTCAGCAATAATCTGCCAAGTGTGTTTGAAAAGAGATGAAACTTCAGTCTGTTGCTCTAAAGCATTCAAGATTTGCCACAGTTTAAGCTGGAAATGTAATTTTCAGGTCTATGCTCAAAAAGTGAATACATGTATTATAAATACAGCGTGAATATAATTTAGTACCATAAAATCCCCTAAAAATACAACATATAAAATAAAAAACATTATAAAACTTAAAATAAAGTACATTAATTTCATTGATAAAAAAATAAAATGTTAAAAAACATCACAAAGAGATGTGTTGAGATCAGAGGCTCTACGGGCCGATCAGGAGACTGGGATCTAATGAAGAAAAGTCTTGGATAGACATCCTGATATTGTCCAGGACTGCCTCGGGACAATGGAGAGGATATTTCTGCCGATTAGACAACTTAGGTCACGTAACCACACAAACACAAAAACACTGAGCTGCCTTATGGTGAAACACACTTACACCACACATTTACACACTAAAAGAGTCATGTGTCCAGTCTCACGATAACTACATAGCATGGCATTTCCACAGTATTACGTACCATCACTCTCGGCCCATATGTGTTGTTCTTTATGTGGCATGGTAGACGTTGCACAAAGTGGACCGCATTGGAAAGTTTCTGAAGAATGATTTCCCCAAGAAAACTGAAGAGTCGGATAGACTCCACACACACACACTGCTCTCACAGTGTGCACATAATTTGCATACTTATGCCAACCAACTGTTCAGGTAAAACCAGTTTAACCAGTTCTGCCGTGAAGTGACATCAGTCTGTAATGAACTCTGTCAACATGAGTGTTCAGGACTGTGTTTGGTCTGACGGTGAAACTCACCATATATTCAGCAAGCTCAAGTTTCATTGTGTGGTGTTGAGTTTGTGTAAATGTTGTATTTGACAGTAAATGGAGACAGTACAGGGTTACACCGTGTCTCCAGCGATAAGTAGGGGTGTGACGGTTATTATATAACCGTCAGACCGACGGTTATAGTTCAATACCGTCATTAGATCTCTATAACTGCTAAAACCCTGTAATTAAAATATCTTGCAGATAAGGTTATATACTAATATCACTGTTGGGGAGTAACGGAATACATGTACCGGCATTACGTATTCAGACTACAAATTATGAGTAACTCTGAAAGCGCCACTAAAAGATGCTTTAAAACTTTCACAGAGACAGCAAACAGAAAGCACAAAACCTTTCGTTTTGTTTTGTATTAATTGTATCTTAATTTGAATAAATGTTTCATCAACCAATTGCCTGGATTTAATAAATAAGAAGGAAATATAGCAGACAATAGATAATCTCGACACGGAGGCGCCGGCGCATGAACTGGAGCTCGTCTCATAAATGAAACTAAACTCAGCGTACAAGGTAGCCTTGCCTCACAGACATGTCCACTTTTAAACAGAACAACAGAACAAAGAACAACGAAAGAAAACAGACTACAGACTGCTCTCCGCTTTTGTAATCCGTATGAAATGTGCATTTCTCTGGCGCGTTCACTACTGCGAAGATCGCGAGTCAGCATCGTCAACTTCATCTTTGCAGCCGACACTGACACAGAAAACACTTGTTTATTAATAAACAATTAAAATATCTCCTTGCTATATTTTACATATTCATAATCATTACTTTTGCCGGTTCTTTGTGACAGATTTTAAGTGCTTTATTGGCATCGCCACCCTTACATGTTACATGAACGCGTCAGCACCGCATCACCGCACCCACCAGAATAGGCCTGTTTTTTTTTTTGTTAAGGATTTGTTTACTGTGTGTGATTTATTTAATGGTTAATCTGTTATGTGGTTAAATTGAGGATTATGAAACCTGTAGGGTTTCGTTCAATTTATAACCATTCGATGTAGTGACAAGTTTAATTACTTTTTGGTGACGTGGATCACTACATTAGCAACATAGCAAAACCATCTTACCGAACACCAGCCACAACACTGCTGCAATAACTACATACTATAACAAAAAATGAAAATCCTGTTTTAATTTTGACAATGTGACCTCATTGCCTTTTGCTCAAAGTGACAGCTGTTTTTTATGGATATCATCAATATAACCTGACACAATGAGCTTGTTTACTGTCAGCTGGGAGCGGCTGAGTCTGTTTAGGTGAGCTGTTTCAATGATGACGTACAATCTTTATTTATGGCCACAAAAACAATGACATGTTGAGTTTGTTTCCAATTCTGCAGCGTGAATTTACTAGACACAGGGTACGTTTACACAACAACAATGTACTAAAATCAGAGAAGTGTTTCTTTGCGTTTTTCACGTATAGACAATGTTATCAAAGCAACACGGATCCCTGAAAAAGACTAAAAACACTGTAGTATTCATGCCAGGCCAGTAGATGGCGATGTCACTTTATAAAGACACTGTGTCAAATGAACGCATAAAAAGTTTTTACACTATAAAAAATATTTTAGCAATTTAGTTATTTCAACTTATTTTGTTGAGTAGAGATAACTAGATTGTCCAGACAACAAGAAATCTTAAGTTTTCTTGTCCTCAACTAGACTGAAAGTTGAATGAACAAGTAAAATTGTTATTTTAACTCAAAAATGTATGTTTAAACAACTGCACTAGATTTTCAGTTGAATTAACAAGTATACTTGTTATTTTAACTTATAAAATGTAAGTTGAAACAACTGCACTACATTTTCTGCAGGTTTTACTTCAATTATACTCTAATGCTTTGATAGTAAACTAAACTTAATTTATCTATCTATCTTGCAGTCTGGTAGACTGCATGGTCTTAAAATCTAAACTTCAACCTTTTAAAACCGCTTCAAACATAAATCTTCTACTTCAACAATGTTTTTACAATTATGAGCACGGATTCATTAAATTACACAAAAAAAATTCCTTACACGTGTCTTCAGAAGAAATAGACTGATACACAGTAAGTGTGACATTTTATATAGTGAAAGTGATTGTTGCGAGTTTTTAGTTCGTAATAAGCGTTTCATAGTCTTCTGTTAACAAATAATATAATAATAAATCATTAGTAAAGGCATTTTTTTCAGAATTATTCACAGCAAAAACTCCAGTGTTAAATGAACTCTCCTGGGAGTTTATATGGCTTGTTAAAGTTGGGAGTGTTAAAGTTAAAGAGCTAATTAAGTGATTCATTGAGTGATGATTGACCATTATTGAAGACACCTGATGTTAACAAGCAGAATCACCACAGGAGAAAGTCTAATTTTTTAAGCCACCATTATGGTGATCAGTGTTTGCTTTAGTTGGTCTTGTGACCCTTAAATTGTTAACATTATACTTTGGCTGTTGTATTTTAGTTATAACTGCCAGATAATCAAAGTGAAAAGGTGATCAGACACTGTTGGTTATGTTTTGACATAATCATCACTTGACTTGCATCACAAAGCTCATTTAAAGCCTTATCTCTGACTTTAAATGTATAATGTTGATTACAACATCACAGTGCTTCTATAGTACAAGATCTAGAAATGTCAAAAGATTTCTTAAGAATTGTTCTGATAAAAAAAAAATATTTTAAATATACAGAGACAAAGAATCAGTGTATGAATCTCAACAATGGTGACAAACAGAATATTCAATTTGGAAAAGGATATTATTAAGACATTTCACATCATAATTTATTCATACCGCAATGCATGGTGGGAGCCATGAATGAGTTTGGATTGGTGGCACCCAGAATGCACTGCAACATGCTTTATAATTGTCACCATTGTTGAGATTCACAGGCTGATTATTGATGTCAGAGTGTTTTGATCAGAAAAACTTTTAAGAAATATTTTGGACTATATTAAAAAAGCTTGAATATCTTCTGCTATAGAATCACTAAAAAAAGTCTCAAGTAATGAGTATGTTAAAACATAACCAACACCATCAGAATCACCTTTTCTCTTTGATCATCTGGCAGTTATAACTCAGATACAACTACCAAACAAAATCTAATGTTAACAGTTTAAGGGTCACGAGCCCAACTAAAGCAAACACTGATCACTATAATGGTGGCTAAAAATTTGATTTTCAAAACACCACTTTAGTTGGCTGAACTTATCGGATGTAGTTTAGAAAACTTAACTTTAGTTGGCCGAACTTATTGGATGTAGTTTAGAAAACTTAACTTTAGTTGGCCAAACTTAGATTCAAAGTTTACTTAACTAAATTAAATAAGTTCATTGTACTTTATAATATGTCAGGTAAACCTTTCCAAATTTGTCAGGGACACTTTTCAAAATAAGTTAGTTAAACTAAAAAAAAAACATGCAAAAAGATAACACAAAATAATGAGTTAAGTCAACAAACATTTTTTTACAGTGTACACTGTCGTGTAAAAGTGTCGCATTGTCTTGATCAAAATGATAATGTTGCTTTCTCACAGGCCATTATTGGGATCAAACCAGGAACCAACCGTTCACAAGCCCAAAAGCCTTATCCACTAAATCTGCTAAACCTGATGAAAAGATCTGGAGTTTTGTTCATTCTGCTGATGATACTCAAGCCTCTGTTATTGCCATATGTGAGTCTGCACAGATCATTAGTCTGGAAAAGGCATCTGACACGAAGAAAACATGTTATTGTGTTCTGACTTCTGTTCTGAGGGAAACGTTTCAGATTCACTGTAAGATGGAGGATATAGATGTGTGATTTATATTCTGACAGCTGCCTTCACAAAATACATATTTCTTTGAAATGTTAACATTCCTGCAAGTTTAATTCTAAACTAAACTTACACTTTCTGGAAAAAAAGTCTATTGAATATTTTGCCTACTTATTCATCCACAAGGCAACAATTTTAAGTCTGCTCACTTGAAAAAGCAATATCAAAATATTAGACCTCACTGAATATCCAAGAAATGTTAGATCGATAATTAGGCAAATGACATGGGATATTATAATCGTGCACATAATGGTGTGGGACGGCTGAAGTCTAATAGAGTTGTTCAGAACTACAAGCATTTGTGACAGCGATGCTTGACTTTGTGAACACAACTAACTACTATCCTTCTACTTGTTTGACTTTACAATCTGCATATCTATTCTGTATTAATTAGGGATGCACCAATATGAAGATTTTGACCAATACCGATACCGAAAACTCCCTATATTTGAAAGCCGATAACCGGTATATTGGCAGATAAATCTAAATCCAAGAAGAACAAAAGTCTCCCCAGTAAAATCTACGTTGCAAACACACAATTATAATGTTCTCATTATAATTTTATGTTGCCGACATGACAGACTTACTCATCACATGATGCACTTTTCTGTATTTTCCTTTTTTTTAAGTATTTCAATCATATTTCAAGCAATTCAAAACCATCATGTTGAACAGTGCGCATCTGAAGTGTCTCAGCTGAAGAAAATAATCCATAATTGATCGACTTTAAGATATCAGCCAAATTTTCTTATAAGGCCGATAACAATAAAATATACATTGTGGCCGATATATCGTGCGTCATGAATATTAATATTCCTTTAAGTTGTTTTTTCACAGTAGTACACCACAAGAAGCAACAACAATCCACCACAGAGCTGCTTTGCATATTTAAGAATGAAACCAAAAACATAGTTGATTTAATTCACCCACGTAACTCAATAAAACCTCACAGCTGAAGAACCCTTGCACAATGACTTATTCATAGACCACATGTCACGCTGACATGTCAAGTCCATTTCCAAAATGATTTTAAAGAGAAAGCTTCCTTTTCCTTTAGCAGATGAGAAAATATCCCGATGCCCCTATTTTTAGCTCATCCTGTGTCATGCTCCCATTAACAAATTAGATTAGTATTTTTGGCAGAGGCGCTGTGCTGTTTCTCATGTAATTAGTGGTTTGCATCTGATTTCTCATGCTGGTTTCGCTCTCGTCTGGGTTAATAATGCAACTAAAGTTAAAGCTCAGTACAGCTGCATTAAAACATCAGCACCGACTCCACCTCAGCATCCTAATGGCGTCTATAACTTGCAAAAAAGGACAAGTATATGCAATGAGATTACCAGGTGCTTCACTGTGAAACTGGTGGAAGTAAGTAGTAAGATATTCCGTAACATACAAACGAAAAAATACAAATGATGTAACTAAATTAACATTGGTCTTTCTATTGACGTATCTTCTGATGCATATGAACACAAAGAGCTGAAATTGACTAATGACAGATAAATGACTGACAGCCCAAACAGCCAATCAAATTGCTGTTGCTATCCGCCATTTTGTCCTTAAAGCTTTAAAGCTTACTGAACTGTCAGACACATACAAACCTCATTCTTTGTCAAATTCGTTTAAATATGATAAGACAGCTGTTTTTATTGCAAATGTAATTCAGATAAGAGGGGCTAATTAATATAGTGCATTAGGGCCTGTCCACTTTTTCAACGCCGGTCCTTCATTTTTCCCATAGGGATTTATAAATAGTCTTCAAAAAAGCATTATAAGCCATGAATTTAGCCGTTGTTTGTTTCGATTCTCTAATTGGTGGAATTTTCTGTAAAGCATCATGGGTAATGTAGATTTTAAAAAATAAGTTGAAATGCAGGCTAACGGCTTCAGCAGAAGCGAAACTATCGGTTAACCTTGTAGCTCACAGTAGGGCTGTCTTTAAAGGTTTATAAGTTATCATTAAAAATCTATTTCCGTATAGATAATGAATGGAGTTTTGGCAGAACCCGAACGTTACACTCTATAGTTGCTAGGGTAATGCTAGGTGGTTGCTAGGGTGTCTGGTTACAGTGTTCTGTTGAGTTTCATTTGTTCCATTCCTGAAATCAGCTGCTATTCCCCACTTTTTGTTCATGTCATATGCTTCTGGCATGCAGCCAAAGTTTATTTTAAGAAATAAAACACAAAAACCACATTGTTTACCAAAACTAATCTGTAAAGCCTGTTATGTAAATTTTTTCCACGTTAATGTCAGTGTTTATGACCTCGACTGTCCGACTTCTTGACACTTGAGTAGATTTCGCCTTGTAATTTCACCATTTTCTCATCTTCTACCATTATATTTAGTGTTTCAACATAACAACCTGATACAAAAGCGTGTGCTTTCTGATTTTTAGGATCAAAATCATCTTAACAAAGTACCAAACCGCATTTTTCCCATCGTTAAACTAGCAAAAGTGGATTTCGGACATGAGCTTTAGACCATGTGCTTAGATCCTTAAAATAGGGCCCTAGGTGTTCCCATTACCTGCCGCTAAACCTCACAAATAAAGAAATAACTGTGGTTGGTTGCATTTACTTTACATATCAAACGGTCTTTTCCTATTCTAGTAGGCTCTTTTTAAGCAGAATAACCTGCAATGAGGGACCAGACTTCAAGGCACTAGTCAGACGTCTTCAGGGCTAAACGAGACTAAGGTCAGAGGAACATCAGTTCTTGCGCACATATATATATATACATATATATGTGCGCAGACATGTAGTCTTTCATTACAAATTGACCTCAACAAACTACTTGTCTGGCCTTAAAAATTCATAATACAGATTTTTTTGTCGCTTCGACGTATCCATGTGACATGTAATCAAATTCAAGGTTATTTTGGCTAGAAGTGGGTTACTCATAGCCGGACTATATTGGGTCTATAGTTAACCAAGACGGTGAAATTAAGGCTATTGCTTGCTGGGTTATAGCATGGGGAATCAGGGTCTCCAATAAGATGGGACAGTGAGAGTTCATTTCTAAAATCCCCGAGGCCTTCAATGACTCAGTCAGGAAATGAGTTTTGATTCCAGCCGTCTGATAGAGAGCTACGAATGAGACAAACTGGACACCTAACAGGCCTGTTTATATTGGCCCCGTCTGTCCAGACAGCACATCTGGATCTGAGGAATCTCAGCTCTGTTGTGTGAGACGGGACGGCAAAGACGAAATCACTCTGTCGCGCTGTTATTGCTGAAACGTGGGCGACGAGGGCTGAGCGTCCGGTCCTGGCAGATCTTTATTGCTTCATGAGACATTCTTCAGTCGCTGGGGTTTTATTCAGTCCTTACGAACTGAATTCCTTGTGACTTTGGGGTTTAATTATAAACTACGGAGGGGCCGTTGTTAGTTTAAGTCCAGCTGTGGAGATGTAGGCTAGAGGAAGAGAGCTGGACCAAGTGTTTAAATGAAGATAATCTGAGACACATGATAAGCTCTGGGACAACAGCTGTTGTGTGGGTATTCATCTAATTAACATTTAAAAAAATATATTTAATCTTATCATCACTTTATTAAGATTCACTCGATTGAGGTTTTACTTTTATCTGAACTTTTATGCCTCATAATCAGCACTACAATTTAATAGGTTATAAAATGCTCCATAAATAGTTTCATCAATTGCTTGATCCAACTTTTCAATATTTATTCATTTAAATGTTTTTTGTTTTTTTCTGAGGATATGCAGGATTTGTCTTTGCCTATCCTCATTTCATAAAAACACCTGAAATCATTTAGCTATTTAGAAGAGGTTATGAAATAAAGGGAAATCTTTTAGTCTATGAAGAAACCTAGGAATCTTAGTTTGAAATTTGCTTCACTTTCTGCTTCAAACCTCAACAAAAATGCGTTCTTTAAAACCAAAGACCAACGGCTTTAATGGATTTAAGTCATAGAAACTCGTACGAAAAAGTGTTTTTGTAACAAGCTCTGGAATAAACAGTAATAATAATAATAATAATAATAATAATAATTCATTACATTTATTTAGCGCTTTTCTCGGCACTCAAAGGGCTCAACATAGAAGGGGGAATCTCCTCAACCACCACCAATGTGCAGCATCACCTGGATGATGCGACGGCAGCCATAGTGCGCCAGAACGCCCACCACACACCAGCTTACTGGTGGAGAGGAGACAGTGGAGAGTGATGAAGCCAATTGGTATATATATATATATATATATATATATATATATATATATATATATATATATATATATATATATATATATATATATATATATATATATAAAATCAAAATCACACATTTTTATATATATATATATATATATATATATGGGGATTATTAGGAGGCCATGATGGACAGAGGCCACTGGGCAAATTTGGCCAGGACACCGGGGTAACACCCCTACTCTTTCGAAAGACATCCTGGGATTTTTTGTGACCACAGAGAGTCAGGGCCTCGGTTTAACGTCTCATCCAAAAGGACGGTGCTCTATGACAGTGTAGTGTCCCCATCACTACATTGGGGCATTAGGACCCACACAGACCACAGAGTGAGCGCCCCCTGCTGGCCTCACTAACACCTCTTCCAGCAGCAACCTGATTTTCCCAGAAGGTCTCCCATCCAGGTACTAACCAGCTCAGCCCTGCTTAGCTTCAGTGGGCTACAGGGTGATATGGCTGCTGAAGCATCTCTGTGCATAGTAAGTAAATAAGTAAACTATTCATATCAAACCTAGCAATTAGTGATTTCCACCCACAGCAGATTGTTGATAGTAATGAGGTGTTGGTGGTGAAATAACACAGGTGAAGCCCTCAATTGCTGATTCACGCTTAAAGAGCCTCTTACTCGCACTACAGCAGCTTTCAGGAATATGAGCTGTGACCCATTTAACCAGCTACACTTTACAAATGATGTCAAACCTTTTGCCACGTGTCCACAAGCAATTATGCACAGAGATGCTAGTTTGGGCATGTTGTTGAACTCATTCAGTCATTTCCTAAATCAGACACGTTCAAGGTACTTTGCCTGTCTAGACTACACGTGAAATTATGCACAGCTAATCGGAACATGTTTGACATTTCCGTGTCTTTGGAGGTTTGCGGATGCAAATACTAAGAAATCAAATGACAAAAAAAGCACCTTTAAATGACTCCCTTGTATAAGAACAGCAGCCAGTGACCAGTCTGGTTGACACCAGACCCTTATCAGTTGTAACTGAGTTAGGGTCTGGGGAAGGTTCATTCACAGCCCATTTCCAAAGGGGCATCACCAAAGGACGTCGCTCAAATGCCTCTGGGCGCAATTGGATAGACCTAAACCAATCAGAGTGATGAAGGAGATAACGTATGCAGAGCAACGTCTTGTTTGCTCGTTTTTTTACAAAAGGGAAACGTTCAAATCGCTTAAAACAGACGCGATAGCTGATTCGAACAAGTGATGTTCCACGGCGGCAGCCATCTTTGTTATGTACAAAATCTGCTTCAACGTCACTGAGCTATAGTTATCGTGTAAAGCCCGCCTCAACGTTTGTGATTGGTGCCTCGATTTGGAAAATTGGAAAGGGGCTCTTGGCCAGACGGACTTGCAGAGCAAATCTCAAATTTGCCGGAAGTTCGTCAGGGTTTTCCCAGGCTGGCCAGTTACAGCAATTCACAAGTTAAAGTCACAGTGAAATCAAAATGGACGATTCTTACTATTTTATGGAATATTGCATGGTTTATTATAAATTATGTATCCGTGCAAATCATTATTGCCCTACATTTGTTATAGTTTCAGATGCCGCTTCACTCAGATATACGTCACAATAGGGAAGAAAAGACAATCGCAACTTCCATTTCGCGACGACTTTAAAGCGGTGCTATGCAGTTTTGGCAATTTCTTCGCTTTTTGCTCGCAGGTTTCTCTATAGAGCTCCCCCTACAGCTTCGGAATAGATATTTGACAACACTGTCGTAAAAACTCGTTGGCGACTCTCCCCCCTCCCATCTTCTCCCTCTGGTCATGTGCATTTGTTTTCAAAGAAGCCGGCGAACGCACGGAGCCATGTCCACTGATGTATGTGGTTTGATACTCAGATGGCTTGCATATAAATGTATTTGTGCAGTGCCGTAAAGCAATTCTTTACATCACAAGACCTGATATCACGTGATACTTCCTGACGCTGAGGCCAGCGGCCCAAAGTTGCAAGCGTGGTGTTTCCGCTCACAGGCACTATATGGGAAGCGAGACGCCACCATTCAACCCGAAACAAGTAATTTAACCATTCCAATGGCTTCGAAGCTGTTTAGTCAAGGTAAATTAAGCTAGAAAAAAATTGCATAGTTCTCCTTTAAGAAAACCCTTAGTGATAATTTAATTAGAATTAGGTGTTCTTGGCTTTAGGGTTTTTTTGCAACCAGGGCAAGACTTCCAGTGAGCTGTTAACTCAAGAATTGTCAATGTGTTGAACTCATTTTGAGTTTGATTTGTGAAAGACAATCCATTCACTGCCTCTTGAGTTCAGTTCAGTGGAGGGGAAGATTATCAGCGGCATGCCGGCATCTTGTATTTGCGTCCTCAGACAAAGCTAATGTGTGTTTTCAGAGGATGTGGAATATACACTAACTCAACTAACACAGACTAGTAGTTTATGATGATTTGCCATTTTTGGTGTTTAACAGCCTTGGTCACTATATGAACTTGTAGTGGAAGAACATGATTTTTTTCAAAAAATGTCTGTAAAGCTGCTGATGAAGGATTGTTCCGTAGGTAAAATTCATCAAACCTACAATGTACTATAAAGTGACCCATATAGGCCAAACGTGACTAACCACACACACACATACACACACACACACACACACACACACACACACAAACACACGTCTCTGTGGACCTGCGTGTCAAACAGTATGAATTTTGAATGATGCAGCATCTTAAAAGTGCATCGCCAACAAAAATCCCACATAAATCCAGAAAAGCAGCACGTGGACGCATATAGTTATTTGCAAAGGAAATGATCCACACACACGCGCACAAAGGATTCTGTTGTTTAATTAACTATTGACCAACAATAATCATTAACCAGAATAATTTGCATACAGACAAAACAGAATGCAACTGAATTACAGTACATTCACAAGTGACCTGCAGGTCTGTATTTTCCGAAGATAATGTCAGTGATGTTGCTCCAAAAAAATCAATGCATTCTGGTTTGTTAATAGTTGGTTATTACTTATACTTTGCGATATACTGTACACAAGGCCAAGTTCATTTTCATTCTTCGTTTGGGGTAAAAATATGGAAGTACAATAATGGCAAATGTTTTTGAGACAAAAAGCCTGTTGAATTGCACTACTTGGAAAAAATATGCATTGCATTAACCCTGCTTGTATTTTAATGCATTCTATTTTTAGGGTTTACATTTTTATGGGCTGAAATTTAGCATGGTTGAATATTTAAGCTGTGAATATTTGAATTCAAAACATTCCAAAGACATTTTCATTAGTAAAATTTCAATAATCCATATTAAATACAACCTATCATATTCAACAGGCGGTTTTCGGTGCATTTTATTTCGCTTTGCAAATTCACTTCCAAAAATTCAGTGGTTCAAACGTTCAAGTCCAGGAACTGCAGGAAAAGTAGTAGATTACCGAGCATAATCTCCATCTGCTGTTAGTCTTCCTCACCAGCAGGGGGTGCAAGCCCGTGTTGTTGACGAAGACCAGAGCAACAGTTAGAGCAAGCCATTCATTCATAAAAACTCATTTACAACAATTGAGCATGCATTAAGTTTTTTGTGATGATTATATGGGTCAGTATATATGCGGAAAAGATGATAAAGGCACAAAAGCTGTTTTTATATTTAATTCATTAACTTCATTGTTACTTTCCCTGTGTAGCCTTACATGTTATCAGCTTTGTTATCACAAAACGCTTAACGTTGCTTAATGGACTAATACAGTGATATAAAAGACCAAACTCGCACCTTATTGTTCCTACATACATGATTAATCTGGGAAGGGTCATAGCACTTTCATATTGTTGTCCTATATTGTTAGTTTAACTGTAATGTAAGTCGCTTTGGATGAAAGCGTCTGCTAAATGACTAAATGTAAAATTGGCTTGACATTCGCACATTTAGGGACCGTCTCTAAAGTAACATTGGTAGTCCTATAGGCCTAAACGTTTCTAACTTCAATTTATTTGAATAAATTGCGCATTATGCCTGCAATCACCTACATGAACACTTTACAGTTGGTTTTATGACTGCAAGTCATTCTCTTCAAATGCTATTGAAGTTAGAAACGTGTATACCAATGTCGTATGTAACTTTAGAGACGGTCCCTAAATGTGCGAATGTCCAATGTCAAGCCAATTTATGCCAGTATCACTGAGAAACGCTCAGCTTTAAACTTTGCGTGTTAAGTTCATATTCTGAGTCCTTCTGCTTGCCTGCGAGTTTGGTCTTTTATATCACTGTATTAGTCCATTAAGCTACGTTAGGCGTTTTATATGTCCAGCAGGGGAATCCTGACTTATTGAGGGAAACTCTAGTACTGCATGCAGCACAATCCCCGCAATATAAGCTTGAGGCAACTAAACAACCAATAGATATGTCAAACTCAAATGTAACAATGGATCTGTATACATCCGCATCGGGGGAATAACATTATAATCTCGTTCACAGTAGAGATGTATGTAGGCTACACAGGAAAAGTAATCGTGAAGACACTGAATTTCACATAAAAGATAATAATCACAGATACACTTACATTGTTGTAAATGAGTTTTTATGAATGAATGGCTTGCTCTAACTGTTGCTCTGGTCTTCGTCAACAACACGCGCTTGCACCCCCTGCTGGTGAGGTCGACTACCAGCAGATGGAGATTATACTCGGTAATCTACTGCTTTTCCTGCAGTTCCTGGACGTCAACGTTGAATTTACTGACGAATTTGAACCACTGAATTTGTGGAAGCGAATTTGCAAAGCGAAATAAAATGGACCGAAAACCGCCTGTTGAATATTATAGGTTGTATTTTTAATCAGTTTGAATATTTTGGAAGTGAAATATGAAAGGTGAATATGGATTATTGAAATTTTACTAATGAAAATGTGTTTGTAATGTTTTGAATTTAAATATTCACAGCTTAAATATTCAACCATGCTGAATTTCAGCCCATAAAAATGCAAACCCTAAAAATACAATGCATTAAAATACAAGCAGGGTTAATGCAATGCATATTTTTTTTCAAGAAGTGCAATTCAACAGGCTTTTTGTTTCAAAAACATTTGGCATTATTTTTCTTCCATATAAAAAGGAGTTGGAAATACCTTTGCAGATATATACTGAATACCATATAATGAACACCAAACGAACTTCGTTTTGGCCTGATTTTGTTAAAAACTTTGTCACATCAGTTCGTTTTTCAATTTCTCTTGAATTAAATTGTATATTGTGTATATACAATAAGTATATTCTGGCCCACCTACAAGTATCTTTGACATTCTGATCATAGATATGGTCCAGGTCCCTCCTTTAGTGTAAGTCTATAGGATTTGTCTGTTTCGGCATACACAAACAGTACATTTGATTATTTAGAAAAGTATCAGTGCACGTCTCCATTGTGAGGTATTATATGAATAATACCTTTTATGAAATATACCTTTTGCACTGGTTAATCTTATATAATAATAGTGATTGCTTGCCTAAGCCAGAACTGACAAATACTGACGAAATTCTGTGAAAGAACAATTTTTGTTGCGTCATGCATGACAATCAAATGATAAATGTATAACTCTCAAAAAGGTTTACGACAAAGAACATTTTGTTCCTCAAGAAAATCTCTGTTCAATAACCTCTTTCTGAGGACACATACTGGAGAGAAGAACGCCACGCTAGAGGAAGGAGAGAATGAGACCAGATCACTGGATACACCTTTTCCTGATCCAAACAATCTATGATCTCTTACATAATCTTTTCTCCTTCACCTCTACTGCTCGCTTCCCATTCCATCAGTGAAAAATACTGCTCTTTAAAAGAGTGGCTCTCTTTCCCAGGAATGCAATCAGCCACATGCTCCAACACTCGAGAGACTCGTCTGCAGTCTGCTTTCCTTTAAGAGGGGGTGAAAGAGTCTTCAGTTTTCCCTACGCCAACCTAAATTCCTGAAACTGCCGTATTGTTTGTGCAAATGTGTTTCTAATTTTTGCATTCTTAATTTTTAAACCCTGCACTATGTGCTAATGTTAGAGTCAGAGTCAACTATTTTTACAATCTCTGGACCAGTTTAATGAACAACGAGGTCCCAATAAAAATTGGTCAGAAAAATGGTGAAGAAAACACTTTGTTAGTTTGGAGGGCATAAAATTGGTTTTCGTGCACAGGCTCCATTTATAACAATGAATACTGCATTAGATAACAGCATTTGCTGATGTCAAAGCTGAGGGTTTTAGTAAAATGCATAAATCTCACCTTGAAACCTAAGGTGAGAGGGTTTTGTTCCTGAGTTCCCAGGCTGCATTTTAAGGTGTCATCGGCATGCTGCCTTCTAAGATAGACATTACTGGTTTTGGCCAAATTCTTAGGCAGCTTCTCATGTATCCTTTACAAAGAAGCCAGGGTCACAATGCTTTGCAACTAGCTCAGCTGAAATAATCATGCAAGATGGCAGATGTGTCCGAGAGGATTACATAGGTGGTGGTTAGCATACAACGTGTCCATTTTGTTTACCTTCTTGGAACTGCTCTGTTTATTAATCAGTGTTTTCCTTCACTAGAGCCCCTTTCACACAGCACGTTGATCCCGGGAAATTGCCGTAAAATTGCTAGAGTGCCTTCTGTGTTAACACAAACACGTCCTGGGATTGATGCAGTGATCGATTCCAGGATGGGGACCGAGTTACATTGCCGGGGTCAGTCCCGAAACACGTGTTTTTTGTGAACAAAAGCCAGCACCAATGCCATAAGGGAGTGTGTCGTAGTGATGACGCATGTGCAATCGCAATGACGTAGTTATCGTGCGACTCTGTTGCTCCTAGAAGAAAGTTTGTGTCCGTCATCAACAAAGAAAGAACGAAAAAATGTCTGCAAACTTGAATGAAGCAGAGACCAGGGAGCTCCTTACTATCACGTGTTTTTACGGGATCATTACGGGATGTGTGTGAACGCACTCACAGATTCCGGAAAATCACTGGCAGTGTGAATGAACCAAAATCAAACGATCCCGGGACACATTATCCATGTATTTTTCGGAATCTCTGTGTGAAAGGGGCTTAGGTAATTTCATATCGTTCTCAACAGTGACAAATCAGTTTTTGGAAGTACTGCTATTCCATGTAATTTGAGGCAATGAAAACAGCATATTATAATAGAAGAATTAGGAAAAAGATTTTAAATAGTTTTAGATAATTTAGCCTATAGTATTGTCACAGGGTTGCTTGTATAAAGCTCCAAGGACGATGCATGATGCAGAAAGAACGACAATATAACTTTAATAGGCACTAGGAACGAGAATCCTATCCAATGGAAAATAACATAAGCACAAGACCAAGAACTGAGAAAGACTGAAGGCTTAAATACACAGTGGAAGGTAATGAACAGACAGGGAACAAGTGTGGACTAATTAGAAACCATGAAAACAGATTAAAGACTAGAACTCAGGAGAAACAGAAAATGAAAACTACGACTAAAACTGAAAAAGACAACGAAACAAAACATAACTGTCACATAAATGACTGACTGAGGTGGAGGCGGTAGAAGTGGAGACCTAGGCAGAGCAGAAGAGTTGAAGAGCCAGGGGGATGCCGAAAGCCTGGAGGGCCACAGTGGAGCTGCAGGCGGGCGTGAGGTTTGGGCTTGGCACACCAGGGCGGAGACGGTGGGAATGGGAAGGAGGAGCCCGGCGAAGCCAGAGGGGTGGAGGGTCGAGGCGAAGCTGCTGACTCGGAAGGCGGAGTGACAGAAGGACAAGCAGAGCATGAGGGAAGACAGTCCATGGTGGAGCTGAGGGAGCGTTGAGACAAGGTGGAGCCGATGGGTCGGAGGGCCGAGGTGGAGTCTAGGGCTTGGAGGTCTGAGGTGGAGCTGAAGGATCCACGATCCAAGGCGAACCTGATGACTGGGAAGCCTTAAGCAGATCCGTGCAGCAGAGCAGAACCACTGGAGGAGCTGAGGAGCTGAATGGAGACATCAGAGACGAGGCAGATGAACAGAATGACTCAGGCAGTCGAGGAGGGAGAGGAAGGCTGGGAAGGACCATCAACAACAAAGGAGACTTGGAGCTGGGCTTAACCAGCGATGACAGATTGAGAAAGTCCCTTGTGTGATCCTCGAGGGAGCGATCCCTCTGGAGGAGGTGGACTGTGGGAATTTCCATTAAAAATCTCCTATGAAAGTCTTGTCTCAGTCTTGTGTTCTGTCAGGGGTTGCTTGTAGTAAAATCCAAAGGATGATTCGTGACGCAGAAAGAATGCTAATTTAACTTAACTTTAATAGACACTAGGAACGAGAACTCTACACAAGGGAATAAGAAAGTCAGCAGGACAGGAAACAGGTCTGGACTAATTAGAAACCATGACAACAGATTAATTTAAAACAGACAATGAAAACTTTGACTAAAACTAAACAGGACAGAAACATAACATAACTGTGACAAGTATTAAGAGACACAGCTAAAGCTAGTTGAAATTTCTTTCCAAAAATGAAAAACTTAAAAAAAAAAAAAAAACGGATTTAAAATTCACTATTTTGAGCAATATGTGCTATGCATTTTTATATTTCAATGTATATTTCATGTTTTTATGTAACTATAGCGCCACTTGTAGCACACTTCAATACAATCCCTAATGAGTGTCATTAGACTCATTACTGTTAGAAAGCAGCTCACTAATTTTCTTCTTTCGTCTGCCAGTGACTTGGACGATCACACCTAAAATATTGGTGAGCTTAAAATAAGTCCACGTTCAAAGTCAGCAGGGATTCACTAGACTGAATATTACTTCATAGTGTTGTTTCGTGGTGGTTTCCCTGCTGACGTCATGTGATTTAATGACGAATACATCATGCCTAGAGAAACACCCCAATGCCCTGCAGTACAAACACTCACTGTTTTCCTCATAATACAATCCTGTCATAGTTCTACTAGACTGTGTCACTTCAAATGCCATATTATGACATTAGCTTGCATAAGCACTACATTTTGATGCCAGGCTTAAATCTCTTTTTGGCATAAAGGCAAATTCAGCTGCATCAAGATCAAACATCGGAATGGTTCAGGGATCCAACTCAACAGACAAGAATGTAAACGCATATGAAAGCTCAATAACCAGAGCTACATCAGAAAACAAACTGGCCTGACAGCTTTCTTTGTATTTGACAAGATGTTCTGCGTGGTTTCTAGGGTGTTGTTAGAGTGATCTTGGTTGCTAGGGCACGAGCACATAAATCGCTATCATTTTAGAGGTAGGGTTGGCAATGTTTTTCATAAAAACGTTTGTTATTCTGGTTGAAACTCTCTTCACATCCTGATAGCAATCAATAATAGAAATGGCCTTAATATTATTATTTTTTTATCTTCTCTGGAAGTCTTAGGACCAAACAATTTTCATCCAATCATTGCATTTGGTCCAAATACAATAATAGGATGTCCTACATGCCTGTCAACATATGTCTTGCACAGACATCACACGTCATCAGTGCGTTTAATGAGGCTGTAGACAGACAGTCACAGAGCACCACAAACAAACAGCAGCCACCTTTTACAGTTTCTCCTGAACCAAAACATCAAGCTTATGCTGCGTTCACACAGTGTCGTAACCGTAATTACGAGATGGCAACCCGTGACGTTAAACCCAGAGCTGTTCATGTCCTCAGACTCGGATTTATGCGTTTCTATATCAACACTATCAACTGTGAAAATAATCTGCAGCCGTCATGTGGTCTGTAAGTTGTTTACTATTATTGTAATGTTATGTGCTTTGACGTATGAGGTAATTTAACGCCATTTCTCGTTACGCTTTGCAGACTCTTCTGTGTGTGTTCAAGTGTTTTGAAGGAGACGCTCTGAAGGGACTGTGGGATCTCATGCTTTCAGAGCTAACTTGTCATTGCTAGCATCTCCACAATTGTATACCATTTGATGACCATTATTAAGGATTCTAGATCTTTTAGTGTGAAGGTGAGTGTTTGCTGATTGGTTGCTTAAGGGACCAAATCAAAAAAGCCCAGAGTCAAGTATTTTTGATATTCTGGTATCTAGATATGACTCTAGATGAGCCAATGCTGCCAACCAAACATCGAAGATCCATCATGGCACTTTTTTATGAATATGGTACACGTTGGTGTCCCATTAGATTATATATTTTAAAGCCTTACAGGCACAAAACCAGTGAGAACCATTAGATTACAATTGAATTGAACCATTAGATATAACAATTGAATAACATAATAATAACACCCAAGAAGTAACATCATTTGGGCCTTTTCTACAGTGTAGTAAGTGGGAAGACGTGTATTTGTTTAGTCATTTTTTTCTTACAATAATTTGGGTAAAAGTGTTGAATATTTGAGCGAAATTTACTTGTCAGAAGTTTGAAATAATTGTGATTTTTTTTTACTGTTTTTGAAATAAGTCTCTTCTGCTCACCAAGGCTACATTCATTTAATAAGAAAAATGCAATCATCAGCAATTATTTGAAACAGAAATATATTGTAACATTATAAATGTCTTTACTTAAATGTCTTTTTTGATCAATTCAATGCATCCTTGCTCAAAAAAGTATGAATCCTTTCTTTCTTTCTTTAAATCAGTGTTTTAAATGGTTCAACATGTGTCCGTTTTTTTTTTCCAAGTGTTTAGACTAACTAGATTTAATTCGTTACGAAATCCTATATTTTGTTTGCGATTTGTATTTACGTTCAACAGTCATCCCAGCAGTGTCTATAGGGCGGTGTGCTGGCGAGTTCACTGGGACTTCCAAAGAGAGATCTCCCACAGCTCTGACTACTGTTACCCAGCAGGACGCCAGCGTTAGCAGAAGAGCTGAGAGATCAGACCAGACGCTGCTCTGACTGAACCACCAAACCAGTCACAACACAGTCGGACTCCCATCAACTCCTCAGTTTGAACACACAGCATTGTGGGGCTGCAGAAAGAGCAAATATGCCTTGAAATATGCTAGTTGGTGTTGTTTTCCAGAGAGAACCATCTCTTAAAATATAACAACACATGCATTAATATCCATGGATTAGCTCCATGATGAGGGAACCTTGAAAAAACCCAAACACTCCAAGAATCATTAAAAAGGCCTCAAATCATGTAACTTTTCCCTCAGGTTTGCCTTTTAGACATTTGGGACCAGAAATGTATTCAGACACTTTGAGCTGATCATGTTTTGCTGAAGTGTTTTTTTCTGTAATTGCTAATGCTCTTTTTACACACAGACTGAACACAATGAAGCATTGCTTGGTCACTGGTTGATCTAAACTGGTATTATCTAATTGTGTAGTTAAATTTAACAGCTGACAGATATTCAACATAATTCATCTGTGAGAGTCTAACAGAAGAACAGACAAAACCATCAATTGATTTAATAACTCTGAGTTCTTCTCATATTTTATAACCAATTTAGAAACTATAGTGGACAAACTGTGATAATGTGAGAAATGTTGAAGGTCTCTAAATACATTTTGGCTTGACTGTAAATTAACCCATCACCCAACCGTAGAGCTCAGCATATCCTACTGTATTAAAAGTAAAAACAACTGCGGGTGATACTCGAAAAGCTGGAGCATGGGGAATATGGTGTTGAGCAAATTAAATCAATACTCATATCAGCTCACAGTCTCTCTGGACAAACACTGGCAGGCTGACATGTAGGTCATCCATGCTGTCTGAAACCTGCACCTACAGCCATTGAAGTTTCTCATTTGACTGGGAAAAACAGAGCATTGTTAAAAGCTGATCCAGTGTCAAATGTGCAGTTGACTTCTGTGAATGTGTGAGTGTGCTGTTCTCAAAACATCAATTTTTACTGCATAGTTTAATGTCTATTGCAAATAAGTTACTGTCCAGTTGTCTGAAAAAGACACACTTTATTAGGCCTAGAAAGGAAAATGACTATATCTTAAAGATGACATTAAGAGGGATTTTTGGATAGTCATTAAACACAAATGGAATTTTAATGGTTTTTAGATATGGGTTTTAATGGCTAAGTAAATGCACATAAATAATAAATGCAATGATCTTCGTTCCTAATGATACAACACACCTGTGTCTAATGCCATATTGACCCATAATATGATCGTGTGTACACATATCCACACATTTGTAAACGTGATGGTCTTACCTTGATTGTCTTCGTCCATATCTGCAGATTAATGCAAAATATTGAAATGTTGTGACGAGAACGCGCTCCAGACACAGATGTGTTCTTTATAATGAAGGGTTTATCTGCTGCATTTACAATAAAGGTCCTGTTTTGTGAGGAATATACGGCATAAACTAATGTTATTTATCTCAGTCCTCGTTTAAATCCGTAACCCGGTGTGTTTATGAACAGAGGAAGGGTGTACAGCTCGCGTGGATCAATAACATCCAGCGGAATAAGCGCTTCACACACACGAGCATCTGCGTTTCACAGCGACCGTCAACGTCATCAAACGTCATCGCACTCGCCCCGCCCCTTACACGCGAGTTTACCAATCCTACTACGACGAAGGCTTAACGTTTGAATATGAATCATTGGGTAATGGTGACGTTGCTTAGTAACCATTCTGGCTTTCGGTTTCTAATATTCATGAGCCATCAAAAATAAATTTCAATTTCAAAGTAGGGTACTTTACTAGCTAGATTGTTTTGCATATAATAATGCACACAAAGCAGCAACAGAAAAAAAAGATGGTGATGCCAGTAGCCAACTTCTAACAAAAAAATAAAATAAAATAAAACCAATGTAAACTGAAATTTAATACATTAAAAAAGTCTTTACTTTCACAATTCTTCACCTTACAAACTCTTTCATTTTAGCCAATCAGCCCAAACATCACAGCGTAATTAATATTTATAAGCCAAGCCTTCACTTTAGTAGGAATCGCTTCTACTGATACTGAGGCAGAACAGAAATGATTGGATTATGGATTATATATGGACTCTATATTTAAAAGGGGCTAATTATACAAGTAGGCTACACATGTAATTGCATGTATTCTAAAGAAAACCAAAAAAGTGGGCCCCTAAATGTGTCCACGATCATAAGAATAAATACAACTATAATAAAAAAAGATTGTAATAGTCACTATATTGCATTAATAATCACATAGGCTATTATAGACACACTCCTGAGGTTGAGGTTTAAAAATGTGTGTACATTTTAAATCAATAAGATCATTTTGGGAGTACAGTAGCATACCGGTGACCTCAAAGCAAACAAAGATAGACTAAAACAACTATATAAGATGCTGCACACTCACACAACTATGAATGTGAGAAAGTGCAACGCGCAATATGGCGAAATAAGTCCCGCCTTCTAAAGTAAAAGAGCCAATGGCTGATCACAACTGGTTAAAAGCTCCGGTTGCTATGGAAACAAAGAAGCTTGTTTATGACCGCACATGCGCATTGGCTGTCCGCCCCGAAAAATGCATTTATTTATTTGTTGTCAGGATTTGAGCGTTTAGAAACAAACATGATGAGACTGTTGTTCTCAGACTTCATTGGTGGTTTCAAATATGAAATTTAATAGTAAGCTTGGTGAACAGCTTTGGAGAATTTGACCTTTGACCGCTTCAAACTTTACAATGCTCATGATAACTTTCGTTAACTCTACAATAAGTAAATCCACTTTACCAGATAAATCTTCGACAGCGATGCCATAGAAATGGCGTAGAGATTCGGACCGAATGCAATGATTGGACGAGCATTTTTTGGTCCTAAGTCTTCCACAGAGGATATATGAACATGTTTTAAAATATAGAGCACTTCTGTTATTGATTGCTATCAGGATGTGAAGAGAGTTTCAACCAGAAAAACAAAAAGTGTTCATAAAAAAATTGCTTATCTTTAAAAGGACTTAAAAGGACTTTAAAAACCACAATAAATAAATAAATAAAAGTATCATCAAGAAAAGAGAATGTTGTATTTCAGTGCAAATGCTGGGCTGTTTTAACCCAATTTTTGGGTCAAATATACAGACAAACCCAAACGTTGGGTTAAAATGGAATTAAATATATATTTTACCCAAAATTGGGTTGAAACAACCCTGCATTTTTTGGAGTGTACAGACCTAAAGTGACTTAAAGCAAGTGTGTATGAATGTGATTAAAGCTTCATCTATTCAGCTGAGAGGACATGGTCTAATATAACGTGTGATGAGAGTGTGTGAAGGGGCGATGGACATTCACACACACTACGCCTGCATGTTTCTCACACACATGGACTCAATTACGGCACGCCGGCATCTCAGACCAACGAGCTGCTCTCTTTATACACACATTACACAACTCCTCAAGAATGAAGTTAGCTGTTTATTCCTCAGTCTCGGGGAGTTTTCTTTTCTAATGGACACAACTCACGCTGCTGATACACACATGATGTAGACACAGATTACATTTTTAATCTTCAACCATAGTGATGGATCAATGTTTATTTCCTGAAACAACTCTTACAAATACACACTTTATTCAATATGAAGTCTAGACTGACTTCAAAGTCCTTCCAGATGTTACAATTTTAACAAAATCACTGCATTTCCAAAACACTGAGTGCTTTCTGGCTCTCACAGTCTCAAGAGTGTGAAGAAATGTGTGTTGGTGGACAGAGTGGGAGTTAGAATTAATGTGTGTGTGTGTGTGTGTGTGTGTGTGTGTGTGTGCATGCAAGTGTGTGTGTGTGTGTGTGTGTGTGTGTGCGTGCTGGCGTGCGTGTGTGTGTGTGTGTGTGTGCATGCAAGTGTGTGTGTGTGTGTGTGTGTGCGTGCTGGCGTGCATGTGTGTGTGTGTGTGTGTGTGTGTGTGTGTGTGTGTGTGAGGACTTGAGGGAGCCTCAGGTTTTGGGGGAGTATTTCCTGTTCTGGGAGCAGATGTGTAACACACTCCAGGAAACACTCTGTTTTCCCAGTTTTCCTGGGCTGGGACACACACACACACACACACACACTATGCAGAGAGACGAGCACAAGCTCTGTTCTGGATATATCAAAGCTGCGGACTGAAAATAGGTCATATGCATAATCTTTGCTGCACAAATATGGTCAGATCCCGAACATCCGCGTGTGTGTGTGTGTGAGGGTTTGAGTGATGCGTGACGGATCTCAGCATTTTAACTGCATTAGATCCTCAATGCATGAGCTCTTATGGGTCGAGCTTCTCAGTTTGATCATCACATATTACTGACAGTCCAATTTTTTTTTTCTGTACGATTTTTTATGTTTTTAACATTTTCAGCATCATTACTCCAGTCTTCAGTGTCACTTGATCCTTCAGAAATCAGTCTGATATGATGATTTGATGCTCAAGGATCATCTATGATTATGATTTATGATATAAAGTTCAAAAGAACAGCATTTATCTGAAATATAATCTTTTGTAACATTATAAATGTCTTTTCTGTAACTTTTGACAGATAAATGCTGTTCTTTTGAACTTTCTATTCATCAAAGAACCCTGAAATAAAATTGTACACAACAGTTTTCAACATTGATAATAATCATAAATGTTTCTTGATCATCAAATCCTCATATTAGAGTGATTTCTGAAGGATCATGTGACACTGAAGACTGGAGTAATGATGCTGAAAATACAGCTTTATCACAGGAATAAAATACAGCTTACTATATATTCACATAGAAAACAGTCATTTTAAATTGTCAAAATATTACTTTTTTTATGAAATAAATGCAGCCTTGGTGAGCAGAAGAGACTTCTTTCAAAAAAATGTTACCAATCCAAAACTTTTGACTGGTACACATTTAAAGACACGTTTTGTTCCACCAGCGTTACGGTTAGTGATGGCATGTAAGCATGCATTAATAAAGCGTGTGACGTGCTGAATATTTCCCAGCATGCTCTGCTCCAGAGGCTATCCCTCAGGCCATACGTCTGGCAGAATATAAAGAAATATGTCACACTGACCTGATTGAGCAGTCAGACAAACACGTTTCCATCTGCTCCAGTGTCTTCACCCAAACATCTCGTTCCTCACCCATGATGATCAGTCTGTGCATTACTGGACCCCTACAGACGCCAATGATCCCTCAGACGGAGGAGTTTTGTTTGGCTAATGATAAAACAAGTAAAAAAAAACATAATATGAAGCCATATTTAAAGATAAAGAAGAGATTCATATCGTCTGTTATCATTTAATATTCAACAATATTATTGATCTGCCTGCATTGACACTATTATTGTGTATGTTAGACCCTGTACCGACTAAGCTACTGAAAGAGATGCTTCCAGAGATCATAGATCCTCTTCTCAATATCATTAATTCATCTTTGTCACTAGGATACTTACCATAAACCTTTAAGCTGGCTATTATTAAACCTCTTATTAAAAAAACGCAACTTGATCGTACAGAATTAGTCAATTACAGGCCGATCTCAAATCTGCCTTTTCTGTCAAAGATACTAGAAAAAGCAGTATCCTCACAACTGTGTTCCTTTCTTGAAAGAAATGATATCTGCGAGGATTTTCAGTCAGGATTTAGACCGCACCATAGTACTGAGACAGCTCTCATTAGAGTTACAAATGATTTACTTTTATCATCCGATCGTGGTTGTATCTCTCTATTAGTGTTACTGGATCTTAGTGCTGCATTTGACACAATTGACCACAACATTCTTTTAAATAGACTAGAAAACTATGTTGGCATTAGTGGAATTGCACTAGCATGGTTTAAATCATACTTATCTGACCGTTATCAGTTTGTAGCAGTAAATGAAGAGATGTCTTATCGATCACAAGTTCAGTATGGTGTACCACAAGGCTCAGTTCTAGGACCGCTGCTGTTCACTCTGTACATGCTACTATTAGGAGATATCATTAGGAAACATGGAATTAGCTTTCACTGTTATGCCGATGATACTCAGCTGTATATTTCTTCAAAACCTAACGAAACTTACCATTTCACAAAATTAACGGAATCCATAGCTGATATAAGAAATTGGATGACTAGTAATTTCCTACTACTAAACTCTGAAAAAACAGAGATTCTAATTATTGGACAAAACACTTCCACACGTAATAACCTAGAATACTGTCTAACACTTGATGGCTGCGCTGTCAAGTCTTCGTCGTCGGTTAGGAACCTGGGTGTGCTCTTTGATAGCAATCTTTCATTTGAAAGTCACGTGTCTAGTATCTGTAAAACCGCATTTTTCCATCTTAAAAATATATCTAAATTACGTAATTTGCACTCAATGACAAATGTGGAACAATTAGTTCATTAGTATCTCTATGTTAGTGTTACTCGAGACCAGAAGCGTTCATGACATCAAGACTAGATTATTGTAATGCTCTACTGGGTGGTTGCCCTGCACGCTTAATAAACAAACTACAGCTAGTTCAAAACGCAGCAGCTCGAGTTCTTACCAGAACCAGGAAGTATGACCATATTACAGACCACATGGCTATGCCAAAGCGATAAAAATTCTGTATTATAAATTTTTCAAGGCTTGTACCTTGGAACCTATTTCATGGTTTGCGTTCTCGAGCCACCAGGCACTGTTTTGTGCAAATGAGGGGCTGGATCGCATAAAGGGTTTTCAGTTAGGACGGTGTCATGTAAGCGGCCGCTAAGTTAATAACGGAAGTGAATCAATCAAAACTAACTTTATCTGGACAATAACTTTATTCTAGAGCTGCTGTAAAGCCAAAACAATCTTGTGTTACTGTAATTTCCTATTATCTCTGTAAAGCTGTTTTGAAACGATCTGTATTGTAAAAAGCGCAGTATAAATAAAGGATGGATTTTGGGATCTTGTCACTGTCGCCTCTGGCTTGCATAATTGGGGACACTAAATATTCAACAATATTATTGATCTGACTGTACTGACGCTGTTATATGAGAAATGAACTGACCTGGACGATGACATCACTGTTTTCTGCAGAACTGCTTTATAGATTAACTTATTTAATAATTGTATCTTTACAACAGAACTGAATCAACACAGTTCAGCTGAACAACGGTCAAAATGCATTATTTTCCTGTTATCACTGTAAAGCTGCTTTAAAACAATCTATATTGTATAAAGAGCTATAAAGGTGACTTGACTTGACTTAAGTAACCATCTATAAAGTTTGTGTGTTTCTGTCCTGCAGTGATTCTGCTTGTTAACAGCAGGTGTTCATCAATAATGCTCAATCATTATTTAATTAATCACTTTAATATCTAATTAAGTAAGTTCAGTGATGGTTCATTTTTGTTGTAATAAAGTTAATAATTTAGTTTATATATATATATATATATACACACTGGTTCTTCCAAAAAAATTAGCATATTGTGATAAAGTTCATTATTTTCCATAATGTAATGATAAAAATTAAACTTTCATATATTTTAGATTCATTGCACACCAACTGAAATATTTCAGGTCTTTTATTGTTTTAATACTGATGATTTTGGCACACAGCTCATGAAAACCCAAAATTCCTATCTCAAAAAATTAGCATATTTTATCCGACCAATAAAAGAAGTGTTTTTAATACAAAAAAAGTCAACCTTCAAATAATTATGTTCAGTTATGCACTCAATACACCGCAAAATCCCCAGTGTTAAATCAACACTACTAGGAGCAAATATGGTCCCACTCTACAGAGTGTTAAAGGTAATGAGATAATTAAGTGATTAAGTGTTGATTGAGCATTAGTGATGAACACCTGCTGTTAACAAGCAGAATCACTGAAGGAAAGAGAAACACAAGAACTACAACTGACAAGTCACAGCCTTAGATTAAATCAACTTTGAAGATCTCAACAGAGGAGGATTAAACAACTCCACAAACAGCATTACCAGCTTCACTTATTACTGACCAGACTCACTTTATTTCTGTCAGATGTCTACAGAAGTTCTTATTGATAATTAACAGAGGTTTAGATGTTGATGTTTTAGTCACCATTAAAAACCACCTTTATGGTGAACAGTGTTATCTTTAGTTGGGCAATTTGATTCTTATTATCTTATGTGATTTCATGGTCCTTGTAACAGTGTTTACCAGAACACACAAAGGTTGCAAAGAAAGCCAGAAACAAAGATGGTCAGGTGATAGGCCTATTGTTTTCAACATCATAAAGTACAAACATTCACAAATTTTATCATTTACTGATAACGGTTATTTGGTATTAATAGATTATTTTCAATAACATTAATTTCTTTCTAGAGATCAGTCATCAAGCTGAATTTTTATTTTTTAATGATTGAGGAAGTAATCTTTGGACAAACACACAGACATCAAGAATCCCCATATGAATCTCAACAATGGCGACATGCTTTATGCCACAAAGCATTCTGGGAGGCACTATAGTATAAAACTCATGGCTCCCAGCATGCATGTCACCATTGTTGATTCTAAAAAAAAAAATAATACTATTGATTTTCCAAAAAATTCTGCAATGTATATAAAATATTTTTATTTAGGATGTCTGCTCTGTGTCAAATAAAGTGATAGTTATTAATAACACATAACAACTTTTGTCAGGGATAAGAGTGGGATTAGTGAATCATTCAACTTTATAATAATGAAAACTATAACACCTGAACGTCTCATATTTTTGGCTTCCTTTGTAACACATTATGTGCTTTGGCAAACATTGTAACAAAGACCAAAATTGCACTTTAAATAACAAGAATAAAACTGCCCAACTAAAGAAAATACTGAT